>CM059230.1:2382500-2587500 GCA_030347435.1 Clarias fuscus | reverse complement strand
GCTTTTTACCTCAGTGACGGACACGGCGACTCCTGCTGCATTATAAACACCCAAACCCCACACACACACACACACACACACACACACACACACACACACACACACACACACACACACACACACACACACGACACCTCTTGGCTTCCCTGCGGTGAAAAAGGCCATCTATTTTTAGCGGCAGAGCGAGGCGAGAGTGGCGGCACAGTCGAGAGGCTACGCTGGCGTTGCTTTCTCGCTCGCTCACTCACCACACACTCCAGGTGGGGGCGGGGTGCATTTGTGGGGGGGAGGGGTTTGCGGGGGGAGTTGGTGTACCTCAATCCCGACAGCCTGTGAGTTTCAATTAGGAGCTCTTAATGAGAGATGAAAGATGCACTGGGGGGAAAAAGCGATGGACTGTTGGCACGAGAGAAAGAGAGAGAGGCGAATGTGATGACGTGCTGACGCTTGTGGATTTTTTCCGTTTCACTGACGAGAACGATCGAAGCGCTCAAAATCTACCGGCTCCCGACTCGCCTAAGCGTCTCAAGGTTTCAATTTTATCCATCTCGACGCGTTATCCAGCGGCGTTTACTCTGAGTTAATTAATTGAGCGTCTCGAGTCTGTCCAACCTGTCCTTTTCAGCACATCCCTTTGTGGAAGGGCATTTTTTTTTTCTCTAGCCAATCAGAACGCAGGAATTCTTAAAAACCGCCCCCTTTCCCTCATTTTGGTGAAATGAAACCTGTTATTATACACTAAAACATGTCCAAACAATATATACGGACGAACACTGAATATTCATCATTAGTATTAGTGAAATTTAGGCAAAGTCAAACACATCGCACGCTTAACAACCATTCTGTGAAAGATTTTTTTTTTCAAAATGCTACAAATCCGCCGTTCTATCGACTGCGACCAAACAGTTCCTGACTGAGCACCTGGGGATATTACACTCCCCTCGCCTCCTCTCCTTAAACGCGCCATTATTCTGACCCTTTCCTAACAATTTCCCTTCAAGTCTTTGAGGTCTAAGCGTCCGTACGCATCTCTCTGAGATCCCGCTCAGCTCGCACATTCCTGCCGTCCCCTGAAACGCCTCCTGATTCGCTCAAATTCAAATGCAACTAAATGCTTTCTCGGCACTCATCTTTTTGTAAAAGTGCATTTTTTCCAGCCAATCAGAACGCAGGAACTCCGATAAAACATTTTTTTTTAAAGCAAAACGGCTAGGAGGTGAGTCAGAGGATGGGCTAAGCAATTTTTATTTTTTTTGGTTAGACTGACCTCATAACCAGGACCCTCATATTTTGGAGACGCTCTGAAATTCTGCCTAATCGGCACGCTGGAAGCCTGAACCGCCCCCCCCCCCCGGACCGTGCGTCTGGTGACATCACAGCTCCTCTACAAATCTCACGAAACATGGATCAGTAGAAACCTCGAACAGATTTCTGTCCGCGCGCTCTGACTCAGGAAGGTGAATGTACAAATTTACCCCGAGAGCTGCATATTCTATACGACTCCCGGACGCGATCGATGTCTGAAAGTGCAGACGTTATTGTTGTCCGGCTTCCTGGAACGGAGCAGCCCGCCGTCAATCACATCACATCACATCACCTCGTCCCGCTGCAACGAATGTGCTAGGAGATGGGAAGAGGCTGGCAGCTCGCCAACACAAACGTACACATACAGTATGCGCACACACGGTGTCTAAAAGGATCTTCTCTTCCCACACAGTCTCTGTCTTCAAGGAGTCGAGGGAAAAATATTTAGTTAAATCATAAATAAACAGACATGCCAAAAAAAAAAAGTAAAAAAATGTGAAGAAAAAAAAAAGGAAAATGATGAATTCATTCGAATTTAATAAAAGCAGGAGATGAGCGGCCGTGATTCGTTTAGCGCCACCAGAAGCCCGCTGGTGAGATTTCGTACGTCGTTCCCATCAATCTCACTCGAACCGCTCGAACCACTCTCTATTCATTACACACATTTCATACTGGATGTACTGGGGAGGAGGGAGGGTGGGGGGTGACACTTAAAAAGACAAAAAAAAAAAAGATGGGGGTGGGAGAAGAGTACAAAGTGTTTTCAATCCTTCACACCGGCTTTTTTCCTTTTAACCATGCTAAAATTAATACGCGTGCAGAACCAGTGCATGAAAGACGCACTCGGCTTATCTCATCAAATTATTCTCGTTAAACCTCCGGGATAAAACGAGCCCTCTAAAATGTTCTCTAATGAAAAATAAACACGATGCAGATGAATAAAGGTCTAAAACCAGAAGCACTGACGAATATTAATTTCTAAAAGTGTGTCTAGTAATTTCTAAAGTGTGCTGTGACAAGCCCGTGATGTTCATCCACCAAAACTGTGAACTCTGATTATGAACCGTTCGGCGGCGCTTCACGTCTCGTCTTTCCTCGCAGGATCTCTTACAGTTACGTCTTTCTTTTCAGCACGGCCGTGTTTCTGACTCGAATATTAAAAAGATCGCTAATCGCATGATTAATACTTAATCATGTGACCAAGTGCCTAAATATGACAAGTCATGCGATGAACTTTTTAAATATTATAATGAGCAGGAGGTCATGTGACCAAGTGACCATCTCGGTTAAAACATGTCATATTCGTGCGAGCGTTCATTCGTTTCCAATAACGGGTGTGATTTAGCGAGAACACGGGTAGGATTCGGCTCTGCAGGACGGCGGGCGGTTAGTCGCTGTATTTTTTGAGGTCCACAAGAAGGATGCCGCGGCGCTTTAGCTGTTTTGGTGGCTATGGAATTCCCGCACTGCCGGCGCTGACTGATGACAATTTTTTTTATGATTTAGGTTAACTTGCAAATATTAATTGCTCCAAAATTGACAAAATACCAAACTTCTCTGTGCGATACTGCCACCTACTGGAGTAAGAGTGTACTGTACAGGTAGTCCCCAACTTATGAGCATTCGAGTTACGAATTTCCACAGATACAAATGGGCCATCGCGCCTACAAACAAATCATGGAAGTAGCTCACGTGTATTGAGGAAGAAATTTGACACTGCAGTGCACCAGATACCAACATTTACATTTATATACCAATTTACACTTATAATTTCAATGAATCAGTCCGGCAGCACAATGATAGAAAAAGTCTCTCCTGTAAAGCTGTCCTAAAGGAGAATAATCCTAATTTCAGGAAATTCCTCAACAAAACATAGTTCACAGTCCAATACAGTGGAAAACATCTCTGAGACAAAATGGCGTCCGGGATTCCCCTCGCGATTTAAAGGCGCAGAGACCACACGGTTACATTTGACATGCGAGATTCATTTCCTTAGGTGCGGTTATGGTTTTTGGCCACATGATGGCAGTGTAGGGAAAGATGATAGAGATTTAGTCAAGAGAATTGCTTCACATCGTATATTCGTGTCAGAGGTGTACTTATTGTATAAGACTCACTTTGTCCCCGACCTAAGAACAAATCCGACTTAGGAACGTGCTCCTTGAACGATACTCATTCGTAAGTAGAGGGCTACCTGTAGAAGACTGACCGAGAAAACATGTCGCTTTGTATAAGGCACTGTGTTTAAAAAGGAAAGACCAGAGATTACACAGTATTTGAGTGTTTATTAGCAAACTGTCGTAGCTGTAAAAACAGAGCTGCTTGAGAGACGAATCAGACGATCAGAATCTCAGAATCAGAAAATCTCCCATGATTCACAGCTCACGTTTATCTCCCAATGATTACTTTTATTAATGATCTTCGTGTCATGAATTTTTATATTGCAGACATAAACAGTAACTTGGTTAATAAATAAATAAATAAATAAATAACGCATATGCTATAAATCTGTCTCCGAGCCGTTACTAGAGAAACAGCAGACTTCATTAAATTAATCAAAACAGATGCGCTAATATAATGAAGTAATTCATTAAACAAACGTGTCAGTGTTGCTGAACAAAAATACGCACACCTTCTAACCAATCGGATTTAAAATATCTATTGTAGAGTGTTGAATAAGAATAAATGCTTTGCATGCAACACAAGGTTTACATGCAATAAAATCGAAACCTAAGAAAATGAGCACATAAACAATAACGTTGCATTATGGGTAAGCGTTTCCAAATCCAATTCTATCCGATCCATTTCGTATTTTTCACACGATGTTAAATTACAGTTACGTCACGCAGCCTTTATCTCTAAAACAAAACCCTGAATTAGTTATCTACAGTAAATCCCAGCGAGCTCTTCCTCCTGACTAACTGCTCTCTTTCTCTCGGGAGCCATCGAGAGACACGATTGTCTCCGATTTCCGTCCCCTACTGCGCTTTCACTGCTTCACGATCCATCACCTGAAACAGTTTCCAATTAGAGCGATCCTTTAACACAACAGGGAGCGGGGCCGAGGCGCAGCTGGTCCGGAGCGATCGAGAGAAAAACAAAAGAGAAGGAGAGAGACATTGTGTGTGTGTGTGTGTGTGTGTGTGTGTGTGTGTGTGTGTGTGTGTGTGTGTGTGTGAGCCAATTGACCGGGGTCATTAATCCAAATCAGCTTCACTTCAAGCCCTTCTTCTAGGATTTAACCGTGAGTCTGTGCGCCAAGCATGATCCGGAAAAGCCACTGAGGGAATACCTGAGAGTGTCCCTGATGTGTCTTCAAGACAAAATAAAAGGAGTGTGTGTGTTGAGTTCGTGCTAACTCCAGTACAAAAAGCCACACCAGTATAACGATCTCTCTCACAATCACTACGATTATAAAACGCCTCCATTTCAGCGTTATATTTTAGGGGTGTTCAAGTCAAAGCGGGACTTTTAGTTTCCCCCCCAGATTTTCTCCCTAATTTAGTCACATCCAATTCCTCCCCGTCACTAGGGGGCTCCCACATTAAGCTACTACCACTCAGTCAGGAGGGCCGTTGGGGGCGGAGTAACACACTCCGAGGACAGCGCTATCTGCTCCTTCCGCTTGCGTGAGCTCATAGACATTGGCTGTAGACTAAGTACATCCCTCCCCTCTGAGAGAGCTCGGCCAATCAGCTCTCTCTAGACCTCCGGCTGCGAGAGGTTACAGCATCACCCGGGAATCGAACTCGCGATCTCCGGATGATAGGGCGAGCGCTTTACCACTGCGCCACTCGGAGGCCCCAGTTTTACAGATTAGCAGAACAGTTTTGAAAGGAAAAACTCCCTTTAACTCTGTATACACGAGGGGCGGTCATAAAAGTTGTACTGTCGTATGATAAAAAGGAAAACATTTGCCCGAAAATGAGTATGTTTGAACATGAACGTTTCTTCCTGTTCTTGCTTACGAAACCCGGCTTTTTACGCCTTTATTCACCAGGAAGGTCATCACACGTCCAGGTTTGACTCGAACGCCCGTCAATATCTTTTGTACGCATTGTGTAAACACGGGTCACACAGGTAGATATTGTGATCCGTATTGTAGAAATGTTCTTAAGGATTAATAATAATATTTCATTAGTAGCATTTTCGAGCACATCGTTCTTTAGGTGCAAAATTTTTACTTTATTATTATTATTACTACATATATATTACACATACACATTATAATTATAATTATATGTTTAGGTATTGAATTACTGTTTTTCTTACAAACTATTATTACAAATTATTACTGCATATCAACATCTGAGATTTGTCACATGCGCCGAAATGTGCTGATTCATCACAATATGGCTCTTATACTAACACATCCCCCAGCTCCACTTCTTACACACACACACACACACACACACACACACACACACACTAAAGGCTTTAACCACTCAAACCCCGAGTCACACCGCTTCATTACTGCCATTTAGCTGAGGCAATTAATTAAGCACTCGGGCTCCAGCGCCTGGAGTGTTGACAAGCTCGGGGATTTTATTCCCTTTCCCCCCTGCCCCGCTCCATTCTGCTCGGGTGGAGAAACCAGCTGCTGGAATACACACACACACACACACACACACACACACACACACACGGTCCTGATGTGAAGGAACATGCAGAGGCGGAATAAACTGGTGGTCTGGGATCTCTGTGCTCGTTATTATCGTTAGTGAACAAACTGTAAAACTGACCATCAGCGCGCACACACACACACACACACACACACACACACACGTGGCTGATGCAGTGCTGCTGTAGCCTCAGGATAAACACCGTCACCCTGCAGTGGTGATGGTGGTGATGGTTCAAGCTGAGGCTGTAGTGACACTAAAACAGACCGCTACAACAACGAAAAGAAGAAATACCTCGGCATACGAGTTTAATCCGACCCTGAGGCGAGTTCCTGAGGTGAAATTTCGTATTGCAAAACGCATTTTACCACAGGAAATAATGTAAATGCAGATAATCCGTTCCAGCCACCCAAAATATTACCAATGTTACCAATTTCCAACACTATAATCATGTTTCCCTTATAAAAACAATCAAAACATTTAGAAAAGACATGTAAATGAGGTAAAATATGAAGAAAATAGACATTAAACTTAACTTAACCTTAATTTGTTATTCCTCTTGGCACCGGATGCTTTAAAAGCTAAACTGAAAGCGGCTCTCTTTTCTTCTTGTTAACGTTCATGGGACCCCGCGGTGCTACGTCTTCAGTACATCTTGTGAAACCCACAAAACACGTAACCTCACTTCACTTGACACAAACAAGTTTTGAACAGCTCGCGGACGAACGTGCAACTTCGGGTTTGTGTGCGGAAATTCTTAAGGCGGGGCCGTTCATATGCCGAGGTACTGACATATTAACATCATCGCGACACGTATTCTGTATTTCTTTCTTTCAGCTTGGATGGAGGAACTCGCTCATCTTAAAAGCCAATCAAATAGAAACGTGCCGAAACAGGAGCGCATGTGCACACACACACACACACACCTGCGGCTTCATGACGGCTCATGTCGACTCATCCGTGTAATCAGTTAGAGCCGAGGCGAATCCGGACGCAGAGGCTTTGTGATTGGACAAAGGGATGTAAAAAGCTGACGGTGTTCAGATGGGCTCATGATCCAGCCCATGCATGAATATCATTAAAGGTTCTCATTAAGAATCCCCTAGAGAGAGAGAGAGAGAGAGAGAGAGAGCGCACAGAGCGTAGTGCGAGTTCTACACACTTCTCAGAGTGATATGAAATTCACGCCATTTGTCTACAAGAACTGACGTTCTGAAGGGAGTGTGTGTGTGTGTGTGTGTGTGTGTGTGTGTGTACACAGTGTGTGTATACACAGCATGAACTGGCCTATGATGGTTATCTTTAGGCTATCATCATCAACCCTGACTTTTTTAGAAAGTGTGTGTGTGTTTGTGTGTGTGTGTTTGTGTGTGTGCGTGTGCATGAATTTATCTGGTACTGCAAGTCTGACAGCGGCACTGTCTGCAAGTTAGTTTGAATATGTTATTGTTTCCATAGCGACCGCTCACTCACGAAGGCAAACACTCGCCCTAATCTAACCGCAGGAACATACAGAGAAGCAAGAACGTGTCGTTTATTATGTAGAAAGAGAAACAACTGTTGCTGAGGTCAGGTTTCTGTGACGAGTGACGTTCATTACGCAATATCACACGACAGCGAGTGCTGTACTGCTTTTATAGAACGGTTCAACGAACACTGGTTACCCTCAACAGGTTATGATTTGTTTCTTTATTTAACTAGGGTTGGGTATCGTTTGTTTGTTTTTTAATTACGATACCGGTGCCAAATCATCAATACTTTGAACAAAAAAAAATGTATTTTAAAACGTATTTACCCGCTTTACTGGTACATACCGGTTATATAGGTACTTTTCGGTACCCAACGCTACATTGCTGCTATTTGCACATTCCGTATACAGTGGTGTGAAAAAGTGTTTGCCCGCTTACTGATTTCTTATTTTTTTGACATGTTTGTCACACTTTGTCACACTTCACATGACCTTAAAAAGACGGTTCATGCTCGGAAACTTCAATATGGCTGAATTACATCAATTCTGCAAAGCTGAGTGGGACAAAATTCCTCCACAGCGCTGTAACAGACTCATTGCAAGTTATCGAAAACACTTGATTGCAGTTGTTGCTTTTAAGGGTGGCCCAACCAGTTATTAAGTTTAGGGGGCAAACACTTTTTCACACAGGGCTATGTAGTTTCGGATTTTGTTTTCCCTTAATAATAAAAACCTTCATTTAAAAACTGCATGATGTGTTTACTTGTGTTATCTCTGACTAATATTTAAATTAGTTTGATGACCTGAAACATCAAACATCAAAAATATGAACCCAGTAAGGGGGCAAACACTTTCACTCCACTGTACTTTATACAGTCTCTACTCTTTTTACATTTTTATATATTTCTATTTTATACTTTATTTTACTCACTCATCGTCTATACCGCTTTATCCTGTATTCATGACCTTGGGGGGGGCACTCAGCACTGCGGACTGTACGGACCTACACTCACCCACGCTGAGACCTACAGTTAGCGTCATTAATGATTATTAGAACACCTGTGACGCCGAGTGCTGTTACTGTCTATTATCACCACTCGTAGAACGTCTCTCGTCCAATCAGATTACTCGGTCACAACTAAACGTTGTATAATCTAACTTTTACGTAAGGAGTCTCCAGTGTTAGCGCTTCACTCGCAAAATACACTCGTTCTACAAGATCGCCACTTTGCCATCTTTTTTTTTTTTTGGAGTTTATAAACAGTCAGTGCAATGTCGCCACCTACTGGATTGGAGCATGGACCATACGATTGGCCAAAGAGACAGGGAATTTTTTTTTGTTTATATACGAACTGTGACATTTAAACAATCAACACCACAGGTTACACAGCATTTCTGGGTTTATTAAATATTTTTAGTAGTTCTTAATTCTTTAAATGCTGTCAGAAATCTAGCCGCTTGAAATGGAATTGAATAAAAAATAAATAAATAAAAAAAAAACAGTCCATGTACGTTTCATAGCTCTACTCGACACAAGACGCCGCGGTCTGAGGCCGTGTTCACACTGCAGGAGCAAATCTGATTTATTCCTTCGATCTGATCTTTAGGCCGAGTGTCTGCTCTGGAAAACGTTCTAATCAAATCTTACGTCCAGACGCGTTTATTTGACGATCTGTCCGTTTGTCTAGTTCCCGTCGCTAAGTTCTGATGCCTGGCTGCAAACAATGGGCTGATGTGAATACTACACACACGCACGCGCATACACGCGCACACACGCGCACAGCTTTATAAAATCACCTGACCTGAAGTCAGCACACAATAAAAGCAGGAAATACGTGTTTAGGGCAGTCGTGCGGAGGATGATGTTCACGTCTCGAGACCGGAAATGATGTTACAAGACGACATTAATAACGACGGAGCATCAAACTAATTAAACAAAAGAAGCAGAGCTGTGAATCACAACGCAGATTCAGTTCGATTCGTTTTGATTTAGTAGCATAAGGTCTGATTTGTCTAATTCTTACAGGTTTTAAAGTATTAAAAACTTCAAAAAGTAATGAGGATTAAAATTACTGCTGCAACTCCAGGGTATTTTTACAGTGGAATAATTTACTGATTATCAGAATAAATGAAAAAAGAATAATAATAATAATAATAACAATGGTAACTTTCAGTTTTAAAATTTAGATAATTTCACACTACAGACATTAAATATTGAATTCTTATTGAAACTAAAACTGATACTGTTATAAAATGTGTATAACTTTTTATAAAAAATACATTTTTGATTAATTCACAAGATGTACAGAGATCTATTTCTCTTTTACTATATAATATCAAGGATTTACTGATTCAATTAAAATTTTATATGAATATGATGATGATAAATACAGGTTGTCCCCGACTTACCAACAAGTTCCATTCCGGGAGCACGTTTGTAAGTCAGATTTGTTCTTAAGTCCGACAAAGTGATTCTTATACACTTTTGACACAAATATATACAAGGTAAACCATACCAATCCACTCGACTAAATTGAATTCTGTCTCGTTGAGGATTTTCCGAAATTAGGATTATTCACCATCAGGACAGACATTTTCTATCATCGTGCTCTAACCTGCGGAAATTCGTAACTCGAAATGTTCATATAAACTTTTATATAAACTATCTGCAACTACCTGTACATAAATTCAAGGCTTGTGAAGTGCTTTTTTTTCCTCTCTCCATTTTCTAATTTTTTGACCTGTTCGACAAACGGCTTCAGAATGCATGAACTACTTGATACACCGCATACTGATGTTTGATGTGGTGCCACACGGCTGCCTGTTTAGACAAACCTGCAAGTGTATGGGTATTCCTAATAAAGTGGACAGCAGGCAGACACACTGTGCGGAGTTGAAAGAAAAATTCTTCCCGATTAGGCGGCTTGAAGAGGGCGAGAGAGAGAGAGAGAGAGAGAGAGAGAGAGAGAGAGAGAGAGAGAGAGAGAGAGAGAGAAACACAAGACTCAAGTCGAGCGTCACGATCGTATTTCGGGGTCGTTGACAACATGGTGAGGATACGCAATAAGCAACACGGTTACAACACCACATCGTCTTCCTACATGACTTGACCACATGCAACACAACAGTGTGTGAGTGTTTTGGTTTTTAAACTATATTATTGACAGCCTGTGAGCAAAACAATACATCACTACCTATATTAGGGACGGGAATTAAGAGGCAGTGCACAAAACGATATTATCACGATATCAGTCACAGACACAGATTCGATTTGTATTATGATTCTGCATCACAATTTTAGAATTATCCTGCTTCGATATTAAATATTTTTCAGATGTAGTTACAATTCTAAACAAATCTAGCAAAAATTCGCTCAGAGTTCGTGAACACTCAACTCTAGAGTGAGCCACCTGCAGGATTATAGAGGAACTGCAACATACAACCACTTCAAATGTGTATGTATAATAAAAATTGAGTCAAAAACAGTATCAGGACCCTAATATAAACAGGCCTTCAGGTGCGGCTCGTTCAGGCTGATTGCCTGACGGCGCCGTTGCCTGGCAACCGCGTGTATAAATGGCCACGCCTTTGCCTGTTCAGAACTCCGCGTGGTATCAGCCTGCGGATCTGCCCGTTGTGAACAGTTTGAGCGCAGCTTGTTACACTAATTTCATGAAAGTCCTCTTTAAAATCATCAACTTGTGAACTTGATCCTAAAAATACTCAAGTCTTCGCTCAGGATTGATTATGTACAGTACATAAATCTTTTAAACTAGCAGTTATAACACCCCTGCTTAAAAAAGCTGAGCATAACCCAACATCACGCAATAGGCCAATATCAATAACGGCATTTGACTGTTTTTCCTTTGACACCAGTGATCATACAGTACTATTTTCCTTGATAGACTGCAATAAAAGAGTTACGGGAACATCTCTCTCCTCACTCAGGCTTAAACTCACATATCTCTATCAATTAGTATCAATTAGTGTTGTCTTGTGCATACTAAAGTGTTGGTGTTCTGCAAGGCTTCATCTCAGGCCCACTGTACTCCTATAGTTATGCATCTACCTTCTTCATGACTAGCCCTCCAATTGCAAGTCAATCCCACCTTTTTTCATCAAAAAATAGTCACCATCCCTTTTTCCCTTGGTACCTGCTCTCCCCTTCACAAAAGCTAATTGACAGCCAGCTTGCATTTCAAATCCACCTTCTTGTGTTACACGTGTGAGTACCTAGCCGTCTTTGACCTTTGTTACAAAGTATCCAACTTTTTGCAGCCTGCCTTTTGACTTTACTGTGAATCTTTTATAAATTGTGATTTTAGACTTTTTGTGTCTAAAAATTGTGTGTGTGTGTATTTTGGACTTTATTTCTACTATTCTTCATTTGTTGGAATGCTGTAAAGTAAAATAATTATAACTTTTAATTTTTCATCCAAAAAAATAAATAAATAAATTTGAGTCAAAAAGAGATTTTTTTGCGACAAAAAAGGTATGATACGTAACCGAATGTTTTTTTTCCACATTCTTGAATTGTGATGTCATATTTCTGTCTTCCATTATGATGCTAATCGTGAAATTTTTTTAAACAAATAATTCAAGTCTGATCTAAGATTAGATTAAAGCTTCCTTTAAAATTCTTTCTTTCGTTCTTTCTTTTCTCCTGATAAATCCTGCACAACACGACCAAGAAGATAAATTAACATAGCCAAATTCAAGGTTAAAGGGTCATCTCTGTCTTTAATGCATTGCCAAAACGGTTCCTTCCTTCCTGGTGACAGACACACCGTCGTCCCTTCTTTCTAACTCTGTAATTAATGAGCTTTCTGGATTGATAAAGTTCTCACGAGTGGAAGAGTGCCAAGATTTTTCAGAAGCTTAAAACTGCACTATTTTGGAGACTGGAAAAAATCTAAATACAAAACACACCTATATGAAGGTGTTTTTTATGCTTAAATACATGCAAAACTTGCTACATGAAAAAAGGACATTTAACTGAAGATGAATTCATGCAAATTTATCCGAAGGTGTGTTTTAAAAAAAGAAAAATCACATGATCTCGATATTTTAAAGTGCTCTCCTATTTTGCTTAAAAATTCAACTCTGATAAAGAAAAAAATGTGCATCTCTTCTTTAACCGTTTGCTTTCCTTTTCATCTTTTCACAAACGTTTTCTTTCAGAAACGTTTGTGAAAATTTAGCATTTAAAAAAATTATTTAAAGCTCATTTGTTGTTATACCAAGCAATTTAAGTAGACAGGTATCGATTCCCACCTGATGCCCAAACCTCAGACACTGGATGATGCAGTTCAGGTCCCAAACCCGGGTAAAAAAAAAAATGCGAGGGTTACATCAGGAAGGGACATCCGGCGTAAACCCTGCAACAAGCCATGTGTGCACGGATCGGAAAAACTAAAAACATACATTATAATCATCGTCATTAAAACGATCAGAAAGTTATTGTGATTGTTCGAGACAAAATATAAGCTGAGAGAGCTTTAAACCGAGACTTGATCTTAGACTGATCTTGATCTCTCTGTGTTGTTACGGGATATACAGGTATAGTAATGGGATCTTAACCCGACCTAAGTTTTTCAGTCCTGTTTACTCCCGAGTGTGTGTGAGATCATGAACCTGAACTAGTACCACAAGCTGTTCATCATATCCAGTGCAATCATGAATCAGGAAAGTAAGAAGGCACAGGCGCGCACACATACACACACACACCTGTTGGATCAGCACACACACACTCTCATCTGTGTGCTGTGAAGTTTTAAACTTAATCTTAGTCTGATGAGCTCTTGGTGTCTCCACATGGGATCTTCAATCTGATGTACGATTTCCAGTCTGATCTCCCACACGTGCGTGATGTTGAAGAACCTGATCTAGTACCACAAGCTGATCATCATATCCAGCGCAACCATGAATCAGAAAGGTGCAACTTTACAGACAGGCAAGAACACACACATACACACCTGTAGGATCAGGACACACACACACACACACTCTCTCTCTCTCAGACCTGTCTGCTGGTGTAGGAAACACTGTATGATGTAGGAAGTGGACAGACCTGACACCCAGTAGAGTTTACTCTCGGGTCAGGGCGTGGGGGGGGAACACTTACCTTACAGGGGAACGGGAGTGTGGACGCGACCTTCTCCATGGCCAGGTTCCTGATGCTGGGGGTGAGCGGCCCGCGGCATGTCGGGCAGCAGCTCAGCTTCTGTCGGCACTGGTTACACACCAGGTGTCCGGCCTGGCACTGCAGGATCGGCGGCAGCACGTAGTCGAAGCAGACGGGACACTCGAACAGCGCGGTGAGCTCGGCGGACTGGCCGGCCAGGGCGGAGTGCGGCAGGGCCACCGCGGCCACCGTGGGCACCGAGCCGGCCACCGAGCCCGACACCCCGGCCGCTGCCGCCGCCGCCGCCGCTGCTGCTCCTCCTCCTCCTCCTCCAACACCTCCTCCCGAGCCTCCGTGCTTGTTTCCTCCCGCTTTCCCGGCTCCGAGCCCCCCTCCAGCCGCTCCCCCCGCTGAGGACGGACGGCTCATGGCGGTAAAACGGCGACTTTAACAGCGACACACATCAGACGCGGCCGCGCGCGCGCTGTCTCTCTCTCGCTCTCTCACTCTCTCTCTCTCTCTCTTCCGTCAGGAACTCCCCCTCCCCCTCCTCCTGCTCATCCTCCCCTCACCCCCTCGAAAACAACATGGCCGCCACCGTTTGAGACGCCATTTGATACACTCCCCGTGTGACGTAAGGAGCCCTCCGCCAATCACATGATGCCACGTAGTAGACACGGAAGAGGAAGTCGGATGAACTTTCTCAGTGTGCCAAAAGTATGTGAACACTCGACCGTCACTGTTGTACCACACGTTAGTCGTTGGTTCTTCACAAAGTTGACGTACACACAACTGTATACAATGGGTTTAAAGTTTAACACTTGCCCTTTATACTCGAACAACAACAACAACAAAAAAAGCATGTAGCTGTTAGCACTGTCCCTTTGCACCTCCAGGGTCCTGGTTCGAGTCCCACATTGTGCTTGGTTGGTTTCCTCCCAGATTAGGCTAATTGGCATTCCAAAAGTTCCTGTAGTGCGTGAATGAGCGAGTGAGCTTGCAACTGTGTGTATGTGTGTATGCCCTGCGATGGATAAGCACCACATCCTGCCTAGGATAGTCCACCCCCCCACGACTCTGTATACAGGATGAGGCAGTATAGGTACTAAGTGAGTGACAATGCCACTGTGCACAAAGCTCTCTCTCTCTGAAGTGTGATAAAGTCAATTTCTAATAGTAGTTTTTTAACAATTTATTAGCCTTTTAGCTAAAATCAAGCGTAGTATCTGTTCTTATCAGTTCGGGGTGTCTTATGTTTAAGAAAGGCACCCAAATTGGTCAATTTTAAGATGAAACATAGTTGAGAAGCAACGATGATCGGGTCCAAGCACCTGCGCTATCGCTGCTCTGGTGCACCAGAAAGACTGTGGGCACAGTGGTGCACATGCATTTATTTAAAAGGTAAATATAAATATCATGACATAATATAGTGTATTATATTACTGTATAATTATATATAACTAAAGAAGTTATTATGAATGTTTTCCCTGTGCTTGATAGGTTCTCCGGTTTCCTCCCACAGTCCAAAGACCTGCAGATTAGGCTAATTGGCATTCCCAAATTACCCATGGTGTATAAATGAGTGTGTGGCTGTGCATATGTGTGTGTCCCCTGGATAGCCTCCATGCCCCTGTGACCCTGAATACTGGATAAAGCTGTATAGATGATGAGTGAGTGAGTAAGAAAGTTATGAGCCACTTTTTGCATTTCCATGGCTGAACCATTTGAGATATCGAAAATCCCTTAACAATTTTCACAATTGCATCCTCAGTGTCAATGGTCTGATTTGGTGACGATCATATAAATTCCCTAGGAAGAGAATATCAAAGTCTACTGGGTGCGTTTTGCAAGCAACCCAAAATAAAAGAGTTCCTGTTGTGTAGAGCCCATGGCATAGCGAAAGATGTTTTAGCATGGCCAAAGTATGTGGACCCCGCACCATTATCATCTTTGTAATTCCACTTGTTGCTTCTTTACAAAGTTTGAAGCACACAACTGTATAGCATGTCTTCACAGTAATGTAGCTTAAAAACTTTCCCTTTACGTGAACCAAAAAAAGCCCTAAAACCTTTCCAGCATGACAATTCCTGTGTGCACAAAGCCAGCTCCATGAAGACATGGTGTGTTAAAGTGAATATTTTCTTGACCAGAAGCCCTGTGTTCAATTTCCACCCAAAGCCCAAGCCCCAGCCACTGGATACAGTTCCTGTCTCAAGCCCAGATAAAATGGAAGGTTGTGTCAGGAAGTGCATTTAAACCCTGTGCCAAGTTATGTGTGTAGATCAGATGGTCCCCTGTGGTGACCCCTTGACGGGAGCAGCCAAAAGACTAGGTTACATATGTTCTTATCAGTTTAGAGTGTTATAAATTGTTACGTTTTAAGATGAAATATAGGTATATTTATACAAAATATAGCAACAATGATCGGGCGCAAGCACACGGGCGCACCAGAAAGACAGTGGGCACATGTATTTAAAGTGGAAATACCAATACCATTATAACATAATATGTAATTATATGTTATATTATGTCATAATGGTAAAAGAAAAGTATATATATATATATACCATTTAACATATATATATATATATAAAATATAAGAAATATATATAATTATAATATAATATTATATTCTGATTATATTATTAGCGGGTTTTCACAGCTTAAGTTTAAGGCCTCACCATGGCTCAGTTGTTTGATATATCCTTCGCAATGTTGCATCATATTGACCTGACCTTCTGTTGAGTAGAGCCCATGACATGCATAGCGAAAGTTGTTCAACTTAATTAGATTTAAATGTGTACCAGGTTTTGATGTGTGCATGAGCCATGCAGCAGTCGTCCTAATGGCAGCAAATACCAACTGGTGTGCTGATTTTCATGACTTTTTGAGCATGTTACGGCCTCCAAAAAGCCCCAGATGCAAATGACAAATAATCCTTAGAACAAGAGGGCACTTTGCACACTATGATCGCCCTAATAATGATTGCTTCTTTGATATGCTTACTAGCCAAGCCTGAACTGGGAGAGATGGACAAACACACACACATACACATGTTTGAAGATCTCAGTTTATTATCAGCAGAGAGCATATCTACTTAAGCTTTTGGCTTAACAAAGCCAAACTGAGTGTACTGTATGGTCAGCTTGCTGCCGCTCCTCACGCTGCTCCGATGTTTCTGCAGCCACTACTCCCTACTGTCATATGTGCTGTCACTGTCTACACCACAAGGGCTCAGGTTCGATTCCCACCTCGGGGTCTGTGTGCATGGAGTTTGCATGTTCTCCCCGTGCTTGGTGGATTTCCTCCGGGTACTCTGTTTTCCTCCAACACTCCAAAGACATGCAGGGTAGGCTAATTGGCGTTCCTAAATTGGCCATATTGTTTGAATGTTGACTGGAGGTCAAAAATAAATACAATAGTTACCTATGGTCATCACGGTCCCTTACCTGCAAAAGGAGTGTGCGGTCAACTCGCTGCCTCACGCTGGTAGAATGTTTTGACAGCCCCTACTGCTGCCTATCATATGAGCCATTGCTGTAGACACAGTCTGATCGATGATCGTAGACGATGCTGCCTATACTGAGGAACACCTGCTACCAGTGTATGTATGGACAGACAGTACTGAGTCTCCTCATAGTCACATGGCTTTACTCTGTGTTCTCAGGTTTTTTCCCCCCCACAGTTCAAAAACATATGGATAGTGCATTAGCTATGCTGAATTGCCCCAGTTGGTAATGAATGCTTTACTTGCAAGCAACATTAGAAGTAAAACTTCCAGTACAAGACTCAAGCAACAGACACACTACAGTTTACTGTAAAAAGGAAGATTAGACATATTTGGCCAAACTGCATGTCTAATTAGCTGTCTAATCATGCACCAACATTAGTGAAGTATTCCATTAGCATATCCTTATATTTTAATAATTATCATCTATTAAAATATCATATTTAAGAATGAGCACCAAAGATGTGGAAATGGAGTAATATGAAATTGGTACTGTGGAGAAAAAAAAAAAAAAAAAAAACTGACTCAATGCCAGTCAGTGTGATCTATTTCTATTTAGATTTCTAAATTCTATCCATTTCCAAGATGGCATCAACAAGATCTCAAAGTACACATCATGCTAGAATCAATATAGTTATTTCATTTTATTCCTTTTTTTATTAGGTAAACTTATTTCACAGGAAGATGGAGCCGTCTAATATCATTGACACATCTAATACAATGCCCAGCTAAAAAAAGAAAAAAACTTCATATGTAATTTGAGCTCATTTGTGCATTGATTACGGCATACAATGTGGTGTCCAGTTCATGTGTGAAAATTATTCCTCATGCTCCCAGAAACCCCTCTTTCACAATCTGAGTCCTGGAATATGGTTGTGCCATCAGGGAAGAAAAACTCCATAGGATGTGATAACCTGGTCACTCAGTCATTCAGGTCATCTGCACCTGACTTTATTTTATTGCCACATAACGTTGTTCAGCCTAGACACACTCGGCGCCCTGGAATAGGTTCAATCTGGCTTCATTAGACCACATGGCCATTTTCCATCGCTCCAAAGTCCAAGCTTTATGCTCCCTAGCAAACGGAAGCCTTTTTTTCACTAACAAGCTGGATTTCTTATGAACACACATCTGTTCAGTCCCAATCCTGAGTTTTTGTCACACTGCACATATGGAAATGCTCTTTCACTATTAATCATAGCTCTGATTTCTACTGGCCATTTCTTTTTATCATGCCACTGCACCAAGGGATTAAGTGATCTCCCATCATGTTCATATATGTTGTTCCAACCATGTCTTCCATGAAGTTGGGTTTTAATAACTATCCTTCCAGATTCTAATAATGTTTTGAAATGTGTTCATAACCCAATTCCAGCCATTTCAGCAATGTCCTTAGCTATTATCTTGTATCTAATGGTGAACATTGACCTGAAAATACTTTGTAATTTCACAATACAAACACATTCTAAAAACAAAGGACATGAAACAGAGTCATTTATTTTACAATAAGAATTTCTTTTAAGCCTCCCAGGGTACAGCAAGTTTACAGGACAAGATATTTTTGCCTTTGTTGTTTTTTTTTTTTTTTGTTAAAAAAAGGACAATAATGCAAAGACAAAACATCCTTATTGCTTAGGATCCATAAGGGTTTAAGTTTTTTTTTTTTTTTTTTACTTTGCCATGAGCAATAAGTTTGAGGAAAGTTTAGGGAGATAATATACTGAAAATACAAATAATGAACAGTATTTGAGTAAAAAAAAAAAAAAAAAAAGTTTGTCACCCCCTACTGGTAATTTCCTTCATTTAATCAAATCATTAAATTTAATCTAAAACACGCTGGCTTTTATATCGATCATAAAACTCCCAAAAAAATACAATACCAATTTGTAATCCAATGCCCCCGGCCCACACACACACACAGAAAAAGCATACTTAATAATAATAATAATAATAATAATAATAATGAGTCTGAATAAAGACAAAATGTTTTTATTTTTTACTTACAAAAAACAAACAAACAAGCAAGACCCTAAAGTTTCTAGTATAATCAAAAGCAAGACTGACAATGAATGATTGCACATTTACACGCTGATCTGAAGAACCCATGAACTTTTTATATCATTTATACTCATGGTCACGAGGCATCGTAATCGTCGTCATCTTCATGCTTTCTTTTCAGCGAGCCTGAGTCACCGGAGGAGTTCTGGGACACCATGTTGGTTGTGATGAGGATGTTCTTGGAGCCGATGAGAGAGGGGTTGATCAGGACGTTCTGGACCGTGCCTGGAGTGGTCGGCGTAGCTAGATATATTAAAAAAGACATAATATAAATAAATAAAACAAATTTAAAGAGGTATCTCCTTCGGATTTTAGACACACTGTAAAGCGTGTCGAGGAATATCAGCTGACTTGACGCAACATCGATACTGACCTGACTTCGCAGATGTAGCTTGAGATGACGGGATCTGAACTGTGAAGCGCTGTCCTGTGAGTGACACCGGCGTCCCAACTTTAGAGCCCATCGTCTGCACTGAAGGGGTAGCTACAACGAAGATCAGAAAACTTTTTACGATACGAATAAGGCAGCTGAGAACTCTGTCGAACCAACATACCTTACAATCGTACCCAAGAGCGCCTCCTATCATCCTAAAAAAGTGTCCGGTGCTCATTCCAGAGCTCACAATCTTAAAGAACATACTTAGAACTTTCAGTCCATTCAGTACTGCTTAAACAAAAAATGGGTAATGGTTTACAAGCCCACTATCTGTTATCACCTAGAGGAGGGTGGCATTTATTTTGAGCCTTTTTTCTTTTGACATGTCGCGTCTTGGATTGACGCACAGCGGTTTTGAGATAATGCATATGATTTCTTTTTTTTAAAGTGCTATTTAGTTAAAATTTTTATTTCTATACCTTCAAGTCTAATCATAACCAACAAGCTATGGAACATTTAGCCATCTGTAGGTGCGTAGGAATATCATTCTAACGACAAGCCCGTCATCTTTGCTTTTTGGGCAGTGCTGAACTCAATTACTATATGACGTACATACTGTAATTTCATGTTTCAGTAAAATTACTCTAATTTTTGTATTACCTTCCCAAGACACATTTTTCCATATCTAGTTGATAAAATGTAGCCCAGCTGGACAGTAAAACCTTCCAATCTGGCAACAAGGTTCTCATAGGTTGGTAATAGTTAAGTTGGAATCTCTAAACAGTCTAAAGGAATACTGTAGTAGCAGCAGCTAGCAACTTCAGCAGTGCTGCTGTTCTGACTAATTTGTGTTATTTAATATTTTTGTGAAAAATAAAAAATAAAATGGTAAAAACAAACATGGTTAATTTGAAACATGTAAATTCAACATGTTTTTGGCCGCACAGTTCACAATTTTTTTTGCTTCCTGTTTGCTACATTAGTTTTTACCTTATGGTTATGACTTTTTTTGAAAGATAATTATTTTTTTTAATCATAAATTCTTCTCTCATGGTCGTGACTTTCTTTTGCCTCACATACATATATTTTTGTTTACCTCACTGTCACCACCTTTTTTGTTTAGATCACGTTTGTGACTTATTTTGTCGTTTACCTCAAGGATGTGACTTGCGTACCTCACAAGTCACGAGCGTTTACCTCACAGCTCACGGCCGGGCCTTTTTTTTTGTCGCCGTTGACCTCACGGCCGGGACTTTTTTTGTCGCCGTTTACCTCACGGCCGGGACTTTTTTTTGTCGCCGTTTACCTCACGGCCGGGACTTTTTTTTGTCGCCGTTTACCTCACGGCCGGGACTTTTTTTTGTCGCCGTTTACCTCACGGCCGGGACTTTTTTTTGTCGCCGTTTACCTCACGGCCGGGACTTTTTTTTGTCGCCGTTTACCTCACGGCCGGGACTTTTTTTTGTCGCCGTTTACCTCACGGCCGGGACTTTTTTTTGTCGCCGTTTACCTCATGGCCGGGACTTTTTTTGCCGCCGTTTACCTCATTGTCCTGACTTTTTTGTTATTTACCTCATGGTCCTGACTTTTTTGTTGTTGCTTACCTCATTATACCTCATGTACCTCTATCTTAAAAGTTGTGACCTTTCTTTACCACACAGATAAGACTTTTTACCTCACAACTGCAACTTTTTATATAAGCAGAAGATTTCTTTGGGGACAAAAAAAAAATGTGAATACGTACAAATACATACTTGTTTTCTAATCATACAGAGATAAAAATGTCTCATTTTCATTCATTACTGGATTAAAAGCTTGTGCCATGTTTTTTTCCTAAATGGAAAATCTTTATCAACAAGCGTGTTTGGACACCATTTTGATGTTAAATCTGAGTTAAAAGTCCTGATATAATGGAATGCATCACATCATCATTGTTACCCAGCAGCTCATGAGAACTCACCAAGAGTCGGTGTGCTTGGTCGACTGGACACGGCCCCCACGCTAAGACGCGGCACTGTGATTCTCCCTGCAGAGGAAGACACCTACAACAGAGCAACATCAGTGCCGTGTCTCTCGCACACACACTGTACTGTACCAGTAGTTGCATTTACAATTCACATCATCAGAGCCTCATGATGTTGCTTCCTCTAGGAAGCCTGACCTTTTTCTGCAGTGATTTGAGCCTGTAGTTTGGCGCAGTTAAGCAGTAACGGTCTGGCGGAAGACGAGGACCTGCGTAAGGCTTGATCAAGGGCAAAGGGGTTTGATTCTTCTGCCTGGCAACCTCAAGCAGAAACTGCAAGAAGAACGATCACGCAATTAATTCCTTATAATTTTGACAAGAGGAATTTACAACAGGAAATGACTTACGTCTCGTGGTGGAGGAGAGGTGAAGGACTGATCCATTCGACACTGGATGGCTAACCGTATGTCATCAGCGTCCACGTTGGACTTCTTAGCGTGAGTGGCGTATATTTTGGCATCTTCGATTATAGTTGTGACGTATCCTACAGAAAGAGAACAGTTTAACATTTATGTCTGACTTATTCCCTGTCTGTACGATTCAATTCTAACCTCATTATTACAATTATAAGTTAAAAAAAAAACATGTTCGGTATTTACATCTCAACATCCTCAACATATTTTTTGTAAAGGCACAACATTAGATCAGCCACAGATGCTCAGCTGACATGGGGTTACTTGGTTTGTAACGTACCATAAAGTAAAGTATTGTGAAGTAATTTAAAGAAATTAAATGCAACTTTACAACTTATAACATTTCCTTAAATTACTTCACAACACTTTACTGTACAGTAATGTCAGGTAATTTTTGCCTGTCTGTCTGTGCACACATCACGTAAAAACATCTGAAAGTGTTTTAATTGGGGTTTCACACGTGCATTTTGGCCGAGCATGAGGTAACATTTAGGCCTTGGTTCAACACAATCGGCTTGTGGGAAGAGAAGACACTTGGAAATTTAAATATAATTGAAAAAAATCGACCTTAAAAACCTCATCTCAAAATTCAACAGATCGTACTGTATATTTTTTATATATGCTTATGAGCGTGCAATTGAAATCTACTTGATAAGAGCAATCTCACATTTTCATTGGGCGCACTTGACGGTAACACATCAAAATTTTAGTTCATTCCAACAGGCGCTATACATTTCTTTAAAACGCGCTTATGAGTATGCAATTAAATTTCACGTGAACAAAGTCGCAGGCACAGCTAGTAAAGTAACATATGGCAATGGAAAGTAAAGTTCATTAATGTGAGACAGTTTCAGGCAATGTGATAATATAGGATAATGTGTGGCAATTACAGTGAATGTAATGAAAGGCAACAAAGAGTAACGCTATGTTAAGTAAAGTGAAGAAATCTGAAATAAAGTGCACTAATGTGAGGCAATGTGGAGGAATGTAAAGCAATCTGCTGAGAGTGAAGATTTTTTGGTTTAGATGGGAACATCGCACACTGTGGCGGCTTAAAGAAGAAAAGGACACTTCAAGCACTGGATATCAGTCTTGTAGCTTGTTGTAACACTGCTGCATGAGAACTCATGGGTTAAAATCCTATTTGAGTCCTTAACAGAGCGTCTAACTTACTGTACGTGAACTCCAACATCTGATTAATGACTCGCGGTTCGTACTCCGTGATTCCCATGTCCTTCAAAATCTGCATCATAACCTGAAAGAAGCAGAGAAATGGTGATGTATTCAGCGGAACAGCAAGACTGTGTGTGTGACATGGAGATCCATCATCCGTAACGTGAGAAAAAAATGAAACAGCACAACTCTGGGATATTACAGATATCATTTTATCTCTCCATCACTGCTCCTCTACTTTTAAACCCATTTCTCCCACTCCTTTTCCCTTTAGCAACATCTTTCACTCACAATATACCACCAATCTCTCCTGCTCTTTCTTTCTCCATCACTCGCATTCTCCCTTTTCATTTTTTTGTCACTCATTATCTCCATCTCTCTCACTACTTTTGAATGCAACTCTCTCCCACTCTCTTTTCATATATACCAATCTCTTATGATCTATTTTCACACCTCGCACATTCTCCTTTAAGCTCTATCTCTTTCTTTATCTCAATCTCTCTCTAATCTTTCTTTCAGCACAACCTAGGCAATATAGTGAATTGAATATAATAAATAATAATAATAATAAAAAAAGGTTGTTCATTTGTTTCTATGACCCACCATTACAAAAAAAAAAAAAAAAAAAAAAAAGTTCTACATTTTTGCACACCATTCTCATTTTCCGGGAGCAGTAAAAATAACACATTATAAACATAATGGTAACCTTCCGTAAATACCAGACATATCCGAAAAAGCCAAATGCGCAGTTTGATATTTGACTCCTAAGCTTCTGCATAAGCACATATATATATTTTTAATCGTCATTGACCTATGCTGAGTTGCAGAAGCAGATCCGTGCTGCTGGAGTTTCAAGGGCTTTAATAAAAACGCTCCCACTCTCCTTGCCTTTATCCCCATCTTCTCACCATATATATCGACCTCTGCCTCTCTCTCTCTCTCCACACCTCTCATAATTCTCCTTTTAGCTCCTTCTCTTTCTTTATACATATGATATTCTCTTTCTCTACTTTTACATCCATCTCTCTTAATATTTATCTCCATTCATACCATCTCCTTCACTTTTCCCCTCTTTTTTAATTCAATCTATCTTACCTTTGCCCCCTTTATACCCCCTGTCTGTTTTTACCCCCCCAACTCTCTCTTTATACTGATCTCTCTCACACCACACGCCACGTGCGATCACGTGATCAGCAGGTTTACCGCCACACTGCTTTAGTTAATGTTGTCAGTTTGTAAGAAAACCTTTGTATCGCGATACATCTCGAGTATCGAAGAACCGCCTTATGATACATGCATTCCAAATTTTTCATTCTTACAACTGGACAAAACAGTATGCCTT
This sequence comes from Clarias fuscus, assembly GCA_030347435.1. Taxonomy (NCBI): domain Eukaryota; kingdom Metazoa; phylum Chordata; class Actinopteri; order Siluriformes; family Clariidae; genus Clarias; species Clarias fuscus. The sequence continues at coordinate 2,563,088 of CM059230.1, read as the reverse complement.
ATTATTATTAATATTATTTTTTACACTTTACTGCATGCATAGCGTTAATGTAAAGAATTAATAATTAACACAAACTATACATTAAACTCTAAACAAACCAGGTTTCAACACGCGACCACCGAACACTTTAAACAATTAACTTTCCGGGTTATAAACCCGTGCACTAAGACCGAGTTTTATTTTAAAAGCTACTTAATCTGAAACAAAACGCGTTATCTCGCATTATTTATATATTTATAACCGATCGTACCTGTGCATCTTTAGGAACAGTTTTCGGAGACGCCATTTTGCCACTCGCTCACTGGCTCCGCCCAGCGGTAGCCATATTGATGAGGTCATATCCGGTTTACGTCCCTCCTCTTCCTCTTTGCCTCCATCAGTTTCTGAGTAGGAGGGTTTGTTTTTAGCCCGTGTGTGTGTGTGTGTGTCTGTCTGTGTGCGTGCGCGCGCGTCTATAGAAACAATAAATGCTAAAATAAAAATAAAAACAACAGTAACAATATTGTCAAATAATCCCGGTGGCTCATGGGAGAATCAGTGCATTGATTGTGATTGGGAAATGTTTCGCTAAAAGTAGTTTAGTGACGTCAGAATAAGAATTAGCACTGTGTGTAGTGGCTTGTGAAGGTTTAGCTAGCTTGGGAAGAAGGTTTAGCATGTAGTAGTGGACCTGTGAGCAGGTAGCTTACTCATTTTTGGTTTCAGTATGAGTATGAGACACACTTAGGTAAGGTCAGAAATAAACACAAGCTAAAAAAAAAAGAAGAAAATTTGTCTATTTAAACCAAGAACCAGCCCAAGAAAGATAAGGTAAGTAAAAAACAACAACAACTAACAAATAAACCACGTGACTTTTCTTTTCCTTCATTTCCCTGATTCAGTTCACTTTACATCACATCACATTTAGCCCACTTCTGATTAAAGTCAATCATTGCTAACTCTGTGTTAGATGTTTTCCTCACTGACCTGTCAATCAAGTTGGCCAATATCACGCTCCATCAAGTCATGCAGCTCTTAACCTCACCGAGGTTCCTCTTTTTCCCCAGTTCTCTTTCCATCCTGACACATAAACCATGACGGCTATGCGCGTCGATGCCAAGGTGGTCATGCTCGGGAAGGAGAGCGTGGGTAAAACCAGCCTGGTGGAGAGATATGTTCATCATCGCTTCCTTGTCGGACCGTATCAAAACGTGAGTATCAGGAGCGAAAGCCATCCACTTTTAAGAATCCCATAACATCATTCGGAGCAGATCTACATTCTTTAGATACGTCAGACTGACTCAGACAGCCTGGGACCGATTCATTCGCAACCTCCACGCGCTCATCAAATTCCATGCATTCTTGTATTTAATGGTTTTGAGTTTTTTTTAATAAGACCAGGAGAAATAACGTTGGATGAGTTACAAAAATGAAAAGGAACTCGGACCCTATTCGGACCGGATTAGTATATGACACGCTGATGTGAAGGCGAGCGAGGTCGTGTAAACATTGCCAGGATTTTCAGGATTATGCTGCGCTTTGTTTCCTGTAGAAATGACCTCCAGGAATATTTATCATATGTCTGGAAAAAGTGTCATGACGTGTCTGAGTGGATCACGTGACTTTGAAAAATAATCGGTTTGCACTTGTCTAACAAACTCGAATCCTTTCTAAGCATCGTCTGTCTACATTTTTATCATTCTGTGTTATAAATTTGATGGTTGTAATGAAATCTTATTTAATTCATGAAATATTAATAACTGTGATATCTATAATCACACAGAGTCACCTTTTTTAAGTTGAAGGGATTCAGTCCGAATAGAGCTTAAAGGCTTTACTTGCGCATCTGTCGTGTTAAGTCTGATCACCACAAGAGCGCAGACATTTCCTCCTTGCTTCTACATAACGTGAGTCAGGAAAGTCTAAGGAACTTACAATACATATTTGTTTATTTTTAATGATACATTAAGCTCTAAATCTGTAAAGGTCACCATGTGAGAGATGAGTTGAATTTTACAGAAAGAAGAACTTGTGGTTTTTTTTAATGGCAAATCCACACTGACACCACAAACCTAAAGCAGAAATAACAGAAATTTTACATTTCACACTGGATGCACGTTGAACTGAATTACTGTCCCTAATAGGTTTAATGTTAGACTGAAATAATTGTAATTTTAAATTAGAATCATATATTTATTCATGTATGTATGTATTTATTTATTTATAATTTTTTTTTAGCTTTTTACTGAATTAAACTTTTCTGGAAGAACTCCACATGGTCCGAGTGAAGGGAAGCGTTTAGAATTTTTTTTAGGAAGAATTTAGAAATTCTCGCATGTCGTAATCGTCTGAATGCTCCAGATGTCGTAAACTCGAGTTGAAAAATGCCGGAGGTTTCTTCTAGAGAACCTTAACGAACTCTGAGAGAGAGAGGGTGCAAATATTTTTTCTCTTATTTATTTTGTTATTTATCATCCACTTAATTTCTAAGTGATTCTAAAGGATTTTATTCATCCACAGTGCTGTGAAAATGTATTTGCCCCCTTCCTGTTTTTTTTTTTTTTTTTTTTGCATATTTGTCACACTTAAATCATTGAGATCGAACATATTATAATATCACGCAAAGATAAAATATGCAGTTTTTAAATGATGATTTCATTTATTAAGGGAACAAAAGCTGTCCAAACCAAACCTGCCTGGCCCTGTGTGAAAACGTAATTGCCCCCTAAACATAATAACTGATTGTGTACGACAACTGTAATCAAACGTTTACTATAACTAATAGTGAGTCTTTCACATCGCTGTGGAGGAATTTTTGTCCGCTCATCTTTTCAGAATTGTCTTAATTTAGCCACATTGAAGGGTTTAAAAATTTTTTGGTTTGTTTGTTTTGGAGCCATTCAGAGGTGGACTATCTGGTGTGTTTCGGATCATCGTTCTGATGCATAACCCGAGTGCGCTTGAGCTTGAAGTCACAAACTGTTGGCTGACGGTCATGGCCTCAGAAGCTTACGATATTTACTTTATATTTCTGCTTATTCTACTTCAGAATATCGTCTTTGTTAACTTCCGGGTTCTGGGGTCGAATCCCAAATAGCATTAAATGGAAAGCTAGTGCACTATATAGCGTGTACACCCCCTTGTTCCACAAACCAACTTGTAGTGCCCTGGATCAGGGGTTAGAGAGTGATTTGGAATTCAGCCTTGTGTTACAAGCTAGTTAGCTTTGTAGCTCGCGTTAACCGTGAAAAGAACAACACGGACGGTTCCGAGGCGATTCTGAACAACTGAAGCGTGATTACTGCAGAGAGAGCGCGTCGTTTAAAAGGACGTAACGTTATCAGATGTGTGTTCTTGTGAACGTTGGTTTTTATCAGGCATCCGCTCTCTCCTCAGTACTGCCGACCGTACAGACGTACTTATGACTCGTATAATTACAGTATGTGACCAGATATCCTTGCAGTGTAACATCATGGTCTGAACACAAGCGTTGCTTGATTTGAAACGCTTCGATTCCATCCTTCAATCACGTGAGTGTTTTTTTCCCCCCCTTGCATACAGACTATCGGAGCCGCCTTCGTCGCTAAGTCCATAAACATCGGGGACAAAGTCATCACTCTGGGAATATGGGTGAGTCCTGTCTCGCTGTCGAGTTTACGTTTTAATCGCAGATACCCACCCAGCTCACACAAACTGTTCGGCGCTCCCTTAGGACACCGCTGGATCCGAGCGGTACGAGGCCATGAGCAGGATTTACTACAGAGGAGCGCGAGCTGCCATCGTGTGTTACGGTACAGATCCTTTTCCTCTCTCAGGTTTATTGCACGTCCTCCCGCTGTCTGTTAGAAATCTCACTCCTCAGGGCTTTACGCTTATCTAAAGCGAACTTTCAAGCGATACACATGTAACATGAGGAGAAAACAAAACAAAAACAAACATCCTGGTTTTCTTGTTCTTATCATTAACTCTTCCTGTTTAGATTTAACGGACAACAGCAGCTTCCAGAGAGCCAGGTTCTGGGTAAAGGAGCTACAGACGTTTGAAGAGGTACACACATTTTATTTTTAAGGAAAGTATATACACTTCCTAGACAAGACACATTTCCTAATTTGGCTAAGTAATAAAAACCGCTGAGTTTCTTTATTTGGTCGTTTACAGCACTGTAAGATCTATTTGTGCGGCACCAAGAACGACCTCGTGGAAGGCGACAGGAGCGCGCGGCAAGTCGACTACCACGACGTACAGGACTTCGCGGAAGGTAAAATCGCCAGAATATTTAACGCTTTATCTGTTGAAATGAGTCGTTCTGCGGTATTGATGTTTCGAGTGAGCAGTAATCAGAACACATGGCACTTTGTCTTCCACAGAAATAGGAGCACAGCATTTCGAGACCTCAAGCAAAACAGGAAACAACGTTGGTAAGCAGCAGCGCTGTCTGATCACAGATCAGTCTCTGTTATGTGAAATTAATTTAATATACAAAGCGGAATTTAACCCTCGCTGCAACACGGCTTCCTGATCCAGCCATGAGAATGATTATATGAACGTGTATATATACATACACACACACACACACACACATGTGTGTTATATATGTAAGTCAAACCGGGACTTCTGATTAAACTTCCGGAGAGTGAATCAGACAGGCAGTCCGATCATGGCTCACCGCGACAAAAAAAATTTTTTAAACTAGCTCTCGTCTCTATCATGTGAAATAACAGCACTAGGTAACGGTCTAATAGTTTCATTAAATATATTACAGTTTTGGCGGCGTGACTATCATCAGCAAAACAAAAAGCGGCTCTTTGGTTGGTTTAGAAAGTACACTATATTGCCAAAAGTATTCGCTCGCCTGCCTTCACATTCATATGAACTTGGGTAACATCTAATTCTTACTCCATAGAGTTTAATATGATGTTGGCCCCGCCCCCTATGCAGCTATAACAGCTTCAATTCTTCCTTTCTTAGGAGTGTTTTCATGAGAATTCATCCAGAAGCGCATTTGTGAGGTCAGACACTGATGTTGGACGAGAAGGCCTGTCTCGCAGTCTCCGCCCCTAATTCATCCCAAAGGTGTTCTATCAGGTTGAGGTCAGGACTCAATCAAGTTCTTCTGCTCCAAACTCGCTCATCCATGTCTTTATAGACCTTTGCTTTGTGCACGGGTGCGCTGTCATGTTGGAACGGGGGTCGTTTTTCAGGAGTTGGGCTCGGCTCCTTACTTCCAGTGAATGGAACTCTTAATGGTTCAGCATACTGAGACATTTTGGACAATTTCATGCTCCCAACTTTTTGGGGACAGTTTAAGGACGGCCCCCCACGCTTCCCGTTCCAACATGACTGAGCACCAGTGCACAAAGACATGGATGAGCGAGTTTGGTGTGGCAGAACTTGACTGGCCTGCACCTCAACCTGATGAGCACCTTTGGGATGAATTGGGGGCGGAGACTGCGAGACAGACCTCCTCGTCCAACATCAGTGTCTGACCTCACAAATGCGCTTCTGAAAGAACGGTCAAAAATTCCTGTGGAAAGCCTTCCCAGGACAGTTATAAGCTGCAAAGGGGGCGGGGCCAACATCATATTAAACCCTATGTATTAAGAATTGGATGTTACTTAAGTTCATATGCGCGTGAAAGCAGGCAAGGCCAAAATATTACTTTTGGCAATATAGTGTATCTCGACTAATATTTGAGCTAGGTTATTGATCAGATTTAATTAATTTCATTCATTTTTTTTGTCAGTTTTTTTTTTTTTCCCTGAAGTTAGATGATAAGTATAGGCCTGGTCTTAGAACTAAAACAAAATAATAGGATAGTACGGAGTTAATGTGTTGTAAAAATTGTATCCTGAGATACAGTGTATATTTTTTGGGCCTGAATCCTAAAATATGACTCATCATCATTCTTACAGGTCTAGGAAGCCAGAGTTGTTCTTGTTCTTATTCTTAGGGGAAACAAAAACAAAACCTAGACGTTTAAATAAAAAATAATTTCCTGTTTCTCTCTATCCCAGACGCACTCTTCTTGAAAGTAGCAGAGGATTTCAGTAACTCGGCTTTCGAGCTCCTGCCAGGTAAAAAAACTTTTCAATGGTCACAAAATATTTTTTTTGTTTGTTTCTCTGTCTCTCCTGCTACAAACCTAACGCCTCAGATCTAACGTTGCTTTCAGACGATAAAGGAGTGAACCTGGGCCAAAAGAAGAACTCGTACGTCTACACCTGCTGTCATCACTGACCGAACACGTGGACACCGTCGGCGTCGTAATCGTCCTGCCGTCATCTCAACGTCTCCTGCCCTTTTTATTTAAAACTAAATAATAATTATAATAATAACGGACTACGTTGATACAGTATATATATATTTTCCTCCCCCCCCCCAGGTCTTTCAGTGGATAAAGTGTCATGAGTCATGTTTATGGATTTTTGTGAACTGAATTTTCACGAGACTCCTCGATAACGAGGACAGAACCGGGGAAGAAAAGAGAAACCGAAGCTTCGATGCACGGAACTGATTAATACTTCGGTTCCTGATTTGCTTCCCCCAACCCCATACACACACACAGTGAAAGCAGTGAGGGTTATATTTGACCGAGTTCACACCCACTGCTGTAGACTCACTGGTTTACTCAAACACACACACACACACACACACTATTTATTTGTTGAATCCTCGTAGTTGTCTGTAGAAGCTGCTTTTTTTATTATTATTATTTAATTTTCCCTGACACAAAACAGACCGGGTTTGTGGTGTCGGCGATGTTAAGGTCGTGGTGTGGTGTGTTTATGAAATATATCTCATAAGAAAGAAAATACTAAGAGATTGAACTGTGAGAGTGAGAGACTGAACACTTGGTCAAAAGTATTGGAATCGTTCTCGGAGAGTCGTGTACTTTTTGCGAGTGCGTTCCTTCACTTGCGCATTTCCGAACCAGCCTTAGGTTCATGTTTATTACGGCTATGACTATTTTTCCTCTTACTTTATTGAAAGAGCCTTTGCACTCGGAAATGTCTGGACTTCATCACTTATTCAAAACATCCGAAATGTGATGTTTCATGTTTACATTGAAAGCGTGAAAAAACTTTTTTTTTTTTTTTTTTAATTTTACCTTTTACGTTTGATACGGATAAGTATCTTCTGCTTTTCTACATCGTGGAAAAAGTGTATTATTTCTTCTCGTGCCTGTACAGAGTGTACTCACTTCTCCGTGCCATGCAGACGTGCCTCCTGACAGCCAGTGTGTATTTAAGCTCTCGTGATCTACAATAAGTGTTCACACTTCTCTCAGTGCTCTGGCTTTACCGTACACACGCACACACACACACGACATGCTCCGAGATATGATCCAGTCCAGTGATCGAGTCCACGGCGAGAAGGCCTAATCCTTATTCAGGATCCAGGAATGAAGCACAAGAAGAAAACACACAGCATGCCTTACGAGTGTGTTTATCAGAATGTGAAAGGAACCCATTGACAATTATGTTATTTCAAAAAACAAAAGGAATGAAAAAATGAGTTGAAACTTTCTGTACTTGTCATTTATTCTGTACAAAGCGCTACAGGACAATTAAACGCTCTCACAAGGCAGCTTTGTATTTGTTTTTACTTTACAGCAATAGTAAGCAGAGCAAAGCAGAAGGATGGGCATGAGTGTATAAAAAAAAAATCAACGTATTATACTGTATATAATAGCAAGCTTTCATTTTACACAGGAATACGTACAGTGTACAACTCGATAACATTCAGGTCCGAAGCGTTGCGATGATCAGGATCGTACAGCGAAACTACACCGATTGGTTTGATTATAGCGTCTCTGATTAGCTACAGTACGTACTGTACGCAGATTCTCGGCAGAGCCTGTTAACCTGGTAGCTAAAAGAGCAAAACATGCAAAGACAGGCCTTCAGTCAGGCTCTTTGCCTCGGATAGAAAAAAAAAAAAAAAACGATAGATTAAAAATTTGTACACCAACCGTGAAGCGAGCTTCACCTTCATCTGCTTGTAGTGTGAGTCTAATATAGGGCTTTACTGTACAAATATACACACCTAGTCAGGTATCTTATTTCTGTCCATGTTATTTTATCAGTATTAGCCACTTTCTGAAACCTGTACACACTCTATAATAAAAATACATCAAACACCAGGATGAGGGATTTTGGTCACATTTTGGGTGTAGTTTGTGTGATCTACCAGCAGGTGGTGATAAAAACAAATAAAAATAAAACATCTAATCTCTAATATACAGTCTTTAATCAAGTCATGTCTGGTGTTAAATCTATTTCTTTTTCATTTGCACTGGAGTTAAAATACTTGGACAGGTCTAGTAAACTATACGTATAACGAAACAGCAGAACGAACCATGGCGTGATCAAGCAGCTGACATTGAAATGCTAGTTTTACTCGAGGAATAATTAAATAAACCACAGAAGGCACAGAGACGAATCATTTTAGGAGTACTAACGGAGGCCAAGCACTGAATATCATGTAAAGCAGCTGTTCACAATCTTACCAAGGCCGTGGCCTGATTTGAAATGTGAAAAATCTTCTCACGCAGACCTTTAATCACACCACGAGATTGAGATAAAAAAAAGAATATCACGTTTAAACTCAATGATTTTATTTTTGTTAGTTCTGGTGACTACGTGCATAAATGTAAATCCTTAATCAGAAATATGTTATGGGAATGTAAAACCTAATTATTGAAAAAGATTATTTGTTATAAATGATCTCTCCCGCCTGAAGTACACTTACGGACCACTAGGTGGCTGCAGGCAACACTTTGGGATTTTGAAACGCAATCCTTTTTTTTCCCCCGGCTTAACTATCATATAATTAAGCCGTTTCACATTTAAGGTGGTGCTGTTGTTCTGAATATGCACAAGGGTGTATGTATGCATGAGTACTGAAGATATCACAGCCGTGCTGATATTCAGTACAACAGCATGTGTGATACTGATTTTATACAACAGTTCCACAAACACCGTTTATTATCCACAGAGTATGATTTGTTTCTTTATTTAACCAGTTATTTTGCTACGACTACACACATCCTTCCATGCCTGGTGGGAACTAAATAACCGTGACTGACGAAACTGGCGACTGACCGTTCTCTGTAGCCAAAAGGTGAGAAGAATAAACCATGTAGATGGCGGACAGTCCTGAGAAACTTGAGAGATTTGCTTTGTATTCCCACTTATTCTACTCCGAGTTCGAATCCCGAATAGCGTTAAATGGAAAGCTAGTGCACTACATAGGGTGTACAATCCCTTGTTCCACACAACAAGTAGTAGTGCCCTTGATCAGAGGTAATTTCTAATGACGTAGACGTGATCACTAAGGAGTTAAAGTTGAAAACGTTATGAGAAAGTGCTTCTGTGACTGGGTGTGAATGTGGGCGTGGTCAGGCAGCTGCTCTCTCCTCAGTACTGCGGACCGTACGGACCCACTCTCACCCACGCTGAGACACACAGTTAGTGTCATAAACCACTTGACAACACCTGGGACGTGGAGTCATCGTTAATGATCAGGCATTTAAAGATGTATTTGGCCTATCTTACACGGTTTTTTGATCCTGTAAGATTTTGCCGCGTACATTGAACCATACACATAGAAGGCTTTTGGGAATTTTAAAAGTACAAAATGAATACGATTCAAACATATAAATGTTATATTTGTGTTTCAAAATGTGCACAACATGCTTTAACGCAAAAAAAAAAAAAAAAAAATTATAAAAATTTATTCATGCAAATGTATGCAAAGTGAGTAAAAATCCCGATATCTTTTCAGCTCTGCATCAGAACTGTTTCTCCCTCAGATATTATGATGAGCCCATGTCACATGACTTAAGCCCATGTCACATGACATTTTTGCTAATTATTTTTCTCAGGAAGGGTGACGTTTAACAAATTGCTTCAACTACATAAATATTCGAATTATTCTTTAAACATTCAGCCGTTGAAGTGATTCTGCATTTACTGTAATTCTGTGAGGTAAAGTATAAGCCGAACACAGGAACCGATTAAAGAAACAGGAAGTGATGTAATATCATAGCAAAATCTTGTTTGTTTTGATATCTCCCTGGGAGCAAAGCGTGATTGTCCAGCCTCCCTCCGGTATTTAGTGGCGTTAGGATAGAAAGTGCTTGGCCCCCTTCATCACTGCTTGCAGCTACATACTGTATATGTTCATGTGGTTTAAGATTTTTTTGATTTTCGAAATTTTTCGTTTTCTTGTGGGATTTTGTGTGATGCTAGCTGGTGGTCCGTTAGCCTCCAGTGCAAAACTACACAAGCACCATATGCACTAAAAAAAAATCAAATAAAAAAAAGATTTTAACAGCAGAGACTGAATCCAAACACCTCTTGCGTATTCGACCACGAAAAAAGAAAAGAAAAGAAAAAGAAAAACAAAACATTCAACGGTGGGTGCTAGAGACATACTGAAGACAAGTTAACTGCTATCCTCCTATAATGGCCACTTTATTAGGAACACCGGTATCCTTGCTTGTTCAGTCATAGTATCATCCTGATACAGGTTAATCATTGGACCCAACCTGCCTTGTGATGCCGGGTCAGGTTCCACGTGGTAGTGTAGTCTCTTAATACACAGTCACCTCTTAATCCCAATCAAATGCAACAACCTGTCTAAGTACAGCCACAATTTACCGATCCTAGGATGGCCAAACTTCCAGTACGATGATCACAAAATCCGTCTCAGCCACGAGTTCAGGTAGTACAAAAAGAGCACCTGGGTGACGAACGTGCAGCCTCGTTAATGTCCTCCACAAGTTAAGTGCAATGCAAAGCGGGGGTATAAGCAGCATGGTGATCCTAATAAAGTGGCCAGTGAGTGGCTCATACAATTCATTTCAGCTTTAAAAAGAAGCCCAGAGCTCCCTCGTGAAGAACATCCACTCAGCCATAGTTCTCTCTGTCAGATGTCATTACTAAATACTCATTTATACTTCAGAATACAATGGAAGTGTTTAGACCTTGTGAATGATTTTAAGATGAAAAAAAAAAAAAACATAAAATGGGGGGGGGGGGGGGGGGAATCCACCCTGAATCTTTGTCCTTGACGATCTTTGACGGCATCCTACATTTGTTTTGGGATGAAATTCTACAGTTGACTTTTTTGTTAGCTCGTCTCTTTCCTTTGTGTGGCGATTCACGTACACTGACTCCTTTTTTTTATTTTTATTAAATTTTAATTTATATGATTGCATTTGAGGTGGTAAAGTGTCACAATTCCACTATGTTCCTACAGGTGGTGCTCTCTAAACTATTCAGAATTCTGTGTGGCAGGAGAGGATTATTTGTGATTAGAAATGTACATAAAACAAAAACAAAACAATAATAATAATAATAATATCGATTGTTATGCTTAGAGAATCGCAGTGCAGGTATATAACGTGATAATATTGTACCAGGCGCCCCCTGGTGGTTCCCTGCGGTTGTACGTGATGCAGCGGTGCTTTAGTATTACAGTATTTCAGGGTCACACGGATTTGATTCTAAAACATCAATTCTTATGCTAATACCGCCATGTACTATAGTTCGCCAAATAGTGGAACAGTGCTGCTTTGCGTTCTGGGATGCCAGCGTTTCGAATCGTTCAGTATAGATGGGTTTTAAGGGGTTTCAGGGTGGACTTTTCTTTTAAAAAATGAGCACCTACTGTATGCATGACGTTTTTTTTTTCTTTTCTCAGGAACTCAAAATGGCCGCCCAAGTTACAAAATAATGTGCAACTTTTGTGAGACAAGACCTAATTAACGAAGTAACATGTTAAAACTGACCGCTCGTAACACGGCTTGCGATCGACGTCTGTGCGTTTCGGTACGAGTGCGCGTTTATAAGGCATCGTTAGCGTATACGTCTCCGTATCCAGCTCAGGTCTGTCTTTGAGAATCTTTTCCATGCCTCGGTGTTACAACTAAGCAGCAGAGTCACAATGTGCAAAACCCAAAACGAGGCTTTTCTACATCACATCAAACCAAATTAAACTATTCATCTTTCAAAGGGAAATAAATAAATAAATTATTATATGCGTCGGGGAGGATTTTTTAAAAATGATCAGAATCTCTTTGAGATTTCTTTTGTCGAGAGTTAAGTGCAGGCCACGCCTTCGTTCGATTACGGGACGACGACTGTAGAGCCGTAAGCTCGGCGCTAACCAGCTAGGGATCCTACGAAAATAACAAAGAAAAAAAAAATGATGAGTGCAAAAACTTTAACATGAGGAACAAAAGCATGTTTCTTACTCGGGTTCTTGGGATCGCATGAACTTTCAGACGCCATTCCAAACAAACCAAGTATCTAGTCCTTTAAAGTGTCACGGTTTTACGCTTTGCACGTTAAACTTGTAAATTGTGAAAATTGTGCAAAGATTGAAATCTAAAAAAAAAAGGAAAGAATTGACGAACTCCACCAGGATTGATTTTCCGTTTCCCAGCAAGCGGCGTGGAATTCCGACCGCTCCTTCTCACTACGGCTGATTCCCACGTTTCTGTAGTGAAGAAGAGATCATGTGCACAGTTCTAGTTGTCTCTATACAGTCAGTGTGACTTTCAGACCCCTTTTATACTGTGTTTCGGACCCAGCGTGTTCTTCGGCGTCCTCTAGAATTCCCACGCCGTCCTCTTCCACGTCCTCTTCCAGGTCCACCGAGTTTTCCTCCTCCTCATAGGAAGATACGGGCGAGTACGCGCTGTTAAACGCGATCGCGGGCGAAGCACTGCGTGGAGAGCTGGAGGACATCAGCAAAGCGTCAGACGATTGACACGCGGGTTCGATCGGGCTTGTTTGACACACGGGGTTTTGATAATGCGGGAAAGCCTTGACTGGGTAGGCGCTGACGTGTTCCGGGATGTATTCGCGGATCTCGCCCGGTTCTAGCGGCTCGGGTCCGCAGGGATCGTGTTCGCTGCAGGACAGACGGCCGTCCAGCTTGGAGATGAAGAGCATGCCGTCACGGTGCTCCCCGCAGTAGGAGCTGGGGCACATCTCGCAGAACGAGGCGGACTCCTGACCACACAGGTCACACTGGTGCCACGGACACTCCCAGCGCCCTACACACACACACACATATAACAACAACAACATTAAAGAGTTACACTACTATATCATAAATGCAAATAAACTGCAAAGCACAATTAGAAGAACCTTTCTGATATACACACACTGGCCACTTTAAGAGAAACAAACCATATAAAAATATAACTGTAAAAGGAGATCCTGATGGTTAATACAAATCTGAAATAAAGTCTTTGGACTGTCATACACAGCACATGGAGTTCACACCTGAGAGCCACTCTATGAAATCAGCACTGACCTGCAGGTCTCTTGGTCAGGTTCAGACAGTCTGCGTGATAGACCTTTGGACATCCAGGTCTCTTACAGGAAACCATCTGTCCACCGTCCCCACAGCTGAAACACTCGTCTTCTCGCTCCTTGGTCAGCTCTTGCTGCGACTTGCGCTTTACATGAGCTTTCCTCTTCAGTTTGCGGCCCTTGTCATCCGCAGGAGGGTTATTCTGAGGAACACGAGAACATAAGTCAGATAAGACTCGGAAAACGTACTCAGTCCTCTGAACACTGGGATCACCGAACGACCTCAAATCATGACAATTATACAGTGCTTCTTTACTGGTAAAAACGCTTATATTCTAAACACATATTAGCATAAAGGTATTACAGATAGTCCCCGACTTATGAACGTGCTCCAGGAACACAACTCGTTCGTAAGTCAGATTTGTTCTTAAGTCCGACAAAATGAATCTTCTACGCTTTTGACACGAAAATACAATGTAAATCATACCAATCCACTTGACTAAATCTCTGTCCCCTTTCCCCCACACTGCCATCATGTATCCAAACTCCATAACCCCGCCTAAGGTAACATATCTCTCACGAGTCGAATGTAACAGTGTTGTCACTGCGCCTCTAAATGCCCGAGGGGAATCCCAGACGCAGTTTTGTCTAGAGCTGTTTTCCACTGTATCGGACTGTGAACTCTGTTTTGTTGAGGATTTTCAATTCCAAATCAGGATTATTCACCACCAGGACGACTTTATAGGACGGACATTTTCTATCATCGTGCACCCGGACTGATTCATTGAAACCGGTGAGGCCGACTCATTTGTCCGCCACACACGCACACATACAATTTTCCAGCCTTTAGACATTTTATACATTCACTTACACACTGAAAATTATATTCTAATATAATTAAATATTATATGTTTTATTGTATATAATTGTAAATATTGGTATCTAATGCAATGCAGTGTCAATCTTTTGTACAATACCAAACTACCATCTAGGATGGGTGAAGACTAGTCACCCGATTATCAGCCTGGCCGATTATTATCGCCGATATTTTAAGAATTATCGGTATCGGTAATTTTTGTTCTGCAGTTTATTAGAGGAACAGTTTATTGCTGGAGAGCAAGCTGAGCAACTTTCTACAACACAATCTAGTGCTGCTGAATCAGAACTACTAACTAGACTCAAATTTTAATACTTCTAGTCAGATGGTGACCAACTAGTTCTTCTAGTTCAGTTTAAATTTGACTAAATTTTCTTTACGACTTTCTTTTCTTTCCCATTAAACCCTCCTTGGTTATTTATTTTTAAAATAATTATTTTTTTTGTAGTTAACACATTGGTTTCAAATATCGGTTATCGCTCTTCTTCATTATTAATGATCGGCGTCGGCGCTGAAAAAAAATCACATCAGTCCGACACCTTGGATATAAAATCACTAAACGACAGGTGATGCCAGTCAACTGCGTTTTTAAACTGCTGCTCACTCAACATTAGGGGGCAGCATAATACACGCTGAAGAAAGCGCTATCCACCCACTTCCGCCCGCATTCATGAGTGGACAGTGTCGTTACGACTGCTGTGGAAGAGCAAGTCTGCCTTAACTCGGAGCAATGGGTGACTGGACTTCACAGGGATTCGGATGATAGGGTGAAGACTTTCTGTTACAACCACTTCCCACTTCCGAGTTGTCCTAGACACGTAGTATTTTTGTACTACAGGTAACAATGAATTGTTATTATAATTATAATTTTTTTACCTTTGGTCTTACACCTAGGAAGCCACTGCAGTTCGGTGCGCCGCACTTACACACAGTCTTCCCGTTGCCCAAACACTCGAGGTTATAGTTGAACGTCAGCTCAGTGCCTTTAAAAACATCAACGAATAGTTACCAATACAGTCACATTAAGGTTAAGGAAGAGCTTTAATGATTAGAGCTTGATGTATTTTCTGTGTACTTCATTAATACAAAGTCCACATTTCTCACCAGCAGCAACGTCCACCAGTGCAAAAAGTCCAACCCGGGTGTCTCCATTTACCGTCCATTTCTGGGTCTCGCAGTTCGGCTGGCAGCTATGGTTCATGAACCGGGCCTGGTTTCCTTTTGGTCCAGCATCAATTATACGGTCCTATGAGGAAGATACTCAACATGAGACAAACCTCTTTCTCAAGCACTTTTGCAGGATGGTACTGTAAGAGGTGTCACCTTGTCTAGCGTGAGCAGGTAGAAATTCCCGATGTCGTTCTCCTGCGCCCGCTTGATCCGAGCTCGGCATTCCTCCTCGTCGATCACCTCGCCGACGTACTCGCTTACAAATGCGCCCTGAGATCAGATTAGACTTAGAAATTAGACTTCATTCGAAACTTGTTTTACCTGGAGTGACCTGAACTGACGCGCTCGTTCCTCGATGTACCTTCTTGATGTCGTGACAGCAGCGAAGACCCCAGCCTCGAGACAACGTCCTGAAGATTTCCACCTGCGAGTACTGGCGCTTGGTGAAGCCCTGGTTCTGGCACCTTTCCTCCGCCGGGCAGACCTGAGGGTGGCATTCGTAGAGCAGCATGCGGTTGATGCACTCCGAGTCCATGCCGCAGGGGTTCTCGTCCGTCGCTTTACAGTTGCAGCGTGGGATCTCGGACAAGTCAGCCGTAATGATCTGCACTTTGCCGATTGGTCGGTTCACCTGATGTGTGGGTTAAGAGGAAGTCTGAAGTGACTCGGCATGGTGGGTATAAGAGATTTTATAAGAGAAAAGCACTTCTGTGAGGTCGGATACCTTAATGTGCTTGTACGGTGGAGGCTTCTTGTCATTTCTCCTGTCCTCCTGGAGCTGCCGGAGTTCCTTCTCTGCCTGCAGTTCTCGGAATCTTTCAGCAGCCTCGTCCAAAGCTGGGTAAGCCAAAGACACAATCTGAATTAAACCACTAGGAGAGTTTAAAGGTATCATCTCCATCCATCCATCCATCCATCCATCCAGGAACCTCTGTAGTCCAACTAGGGGCCGTGTAGGCCAACTGTGACCATTATGTTTATTCCCTTTTTTTTTTTTTTTTTTTTCCCCCAATTTTCTCCCTAATTTAGTCATGTCCAATTCCTCCCCGTCACTAGGGGGCTCCCACATTAAGGCTACTACTACCACTCAGCCGGGAGGGCCGAAGACTATCACGTGTTTCCTCCGAACCACGTGACGCCAGCCGACCGCATCTTCTCGAACTGCTCGCTCGCGCACCGTTGGGGGCGGCGTAACACACTCGGAGGACAGCGCTATCCACTCCCTCCGTTGCGCGAGCTCACAGACGCCCCTGATTGGCTGTAGAGCCGTGATTAATGTGGGAGCACTAAGTACCTCTCATCCCTCCCCTCTGAGAGAGCTCGGCCAATCAGCTCTCTCTAGACCTCCGGCTGCGAGAGGTTACAGCACCACCCGGGATTCGAACTAGCGATCTCCGTATGATAGGGCGAGCGCTTTAACCACTGCGCCACTCGGAGGCGTTTATTCCCATTTTTGACAACAATGGTATTGGTAGGTCAACATTCACACGCGCATTTACACGCTGCTGCCAATTAGGGAGCACCAATTAGCCTAATCTGCATGTCTTTGGATTGTGGATGGAAAACGGAACACCAGGAGGAATCCCACCAAGCACAGGAAGAACTCCATGCTCACAGTCCCCGAGGTGAGAATCGAACCCGGAACCTGGAGGTGCAAGGCGACAGTTGCTAACCACTAAGCCACCGTGTCCCCAAAGGCATCATCTAGTGCTTTAAATGCTTAAAAATCATGACTCTTTCATTCTATTCTAATCTACTTCATTAATTTGTCATTCAGTAAGCGCTTGGTTCTTGTGAATGGATCCGAGTGTTTCCTGGGAAAGCTGGCCACAATGCTGGCCACGCATTAGCTACAAAATTGTTACGAAGTACTTACGACACCTCACCTACGAAAACTCATCTCATGCCAAACTTTCAAAAACCATCTACAAACTTTACTATTTACTTACGACTTGCTATAAAATGGCAAGAACTGCTATGATTTCTCAAACCCCCTACAATCTGTCAAGACCTCCTCCTGGTACCCCCCTCAAATTTCCTTGACAAGGCTCTTGAGATCTTAATGGTTAAGGATTGAATTCGGAAATGTATTAAAGTCTTAAAGGAAATATAAAATGTATACAAGTAGCCACAGTAGATGTTGTAGATGGGAGAATGAAGTCTTAAGGACGCTAATCTCATACCTCAGCCAGCTTTTGTAAACATTACCATAAAGATTTGAACGCTTCTGGACTTATAACCAATCAAACGTGGTACGGATAACATCGAGGTGGAGGTTTAACTCAAGTAAAAAAAATAAAATAAAAATAAATATATATATATATATACTGTATTTTTAATCTGTTTGTATTTGAGATGGTAAAATGTTGCAGTTCCTCTACAATCCTATAGGTGGTGCAGTCTAAACTATTCACACATTGGCACACAAGACGAACATCCTGTTTGGTAAGTTTGCTAAGAATTGAGAATATAAAATCGTGATACTTGGAGAATCGCAATACAAATCGAATCGGCACCAGGGTATCGTGATAATATCGTATCAGACGATCCCTGGAGGTTCCCGTCCCTTCTGGCAACTGCACGAACTGTAGAAGGTTATTATTAATACCTTTCCTATAAACGGAGTCGACCCCCTTTCCCATCTTTTCTTTACTGTTGGCGTCTCCTTCCATGTACGGAAAGACCCGAGCCTGGTAGGTCCACAGGTAGTCGTTGGAACCGAAGAAAAGGACGGGAAACTCGCCGACGTCATGCCTCATTCGCAGGATATTTTCAGGAATGTCTTTAGGGTTGCTGACCTCTGCAGGCCACCATCTGACAGAGCACAGAATAAACACAAATAATACAGCAAATAGAATGTTTAGTTTCTACTACGTCAGGAAAAACAACCAATATATTTGGAGTACTGGTGCTGACCTGTAGCGACCCACTTTCACCCACACCACTTCTCTGTAGTGGGGTTTCTTCCCGGCTCGACAGTCGTTGCAGAACCAGCTCCCCTCGGGCATGTCGATGTTCAGACACTCGCGGTGAAAAGCCGCGGGACAGGACTCGCAGCAGAGCAGGCTACCTCCTGCGGTTACAAACATCCCAGATTGGAAACTTTACCCTGAAACAGTGGACACGTTCAAAGCAACGGGAAAAAAAAAAGAGACGGCGGCTGACCTTCTGAGCAAACGAAGCACCAGCTGACGTTGACGTGCTCGTGATTGCGGCAGCCCTTTCGTGGCGTGAAGTGGTTGGGACAGAGGATGGTGTTAGTGGACAGGATGACGCTGCCGGCAGGGACGCAGTAATCACTGGCGTGGTAGGCAGTGGGGCATCTTACGCAGTGGATCAGTCGACCTGTAGAGGGCGCAGAATGTAGGGAGTTCATTCACTTGCAGATAGTATTCAGAATTTTAACACCGTGCGTGGTGACAGTATGCATTTGTGCAACTTTATCTGATTTAGACCTTTAAAAACCGAAGGGTTGCTCTGGTTGGTGATGAAGCAGGCCAGGCAAGCATGGAGGGAGCAGCGGAAGCCGCGGTTCAAAGGCACCGTGAGGGCGTGGCTAGCGATGCACTCTCCGTGGTAGAACTTCCCGCAGGCAGGGACCATGCAGCGCCTCGCGTCGTCTCCCACCTTCTTACACATGAAACATTCGTGGGTGCCTGGAATTCAAACACATCTCTCAGTTCAGTCACATACAAGACACATCGGCGGATAAATCACTTCTCATCTCTAACGATGCGTCTGTGTGATCGTGTCGACGCCCACCAGAGGTGCATTGCTGACACAGAAACTTCCCGGGTGGAGGCTCGGTCAATCCGACACACTGTGGGTGGAAGGTGCTGCAGCATTGGCCTTCACACAAAAGCAGCTCTCCATGTTTCTCACAAACCTACACGGACACACACGGTAAGCAGTTTAGTGCTAGCAAAGTTTTCCAAAACGGCTAGCGGTACAGTGAGTTATTACGGAGGCTTCTGAAATATCACAGTAATTTGTATATAACTATATTTTTATGCTTGTTATTTAAGCTTAGTCAGCATAAATGCCCCAAACACAGCTCGATGCATTTCATATGAAAGAGAAACGTATAAAACATGATGTTATATGACATTGCTCCATTTCGTTCTATTGAGTTTCTATTACACCTAGTGGTCAGAAATAGTAACTGCAACAAGCCCTATTGGAAGCCAACTCAGGCAGGAATCATGCTGCCCCATGTTCACTTTATGAACCTTTTCACTGCATGAAATGCAAAGGAAAGAACAATTAATATCAGGATTGCCAAAGGCATGTATTTTATGCAATATTAGGTTAGTTTAAACATTCATCTTGTACATCAGCCACCCAGATTTAGATCTATTATAAAATACACAAATGGTCTATGATGTATAGACCCATTACTGTTATACTGAAGATATATTGAAAAAGCGAAGTGGTTGATGGAGTGGATGATGTGTATTCATCAGAAATGTGTGCGCACTACAGTGACCTTGTTTCCCGCACAAACGCTGAAAAGAAATAAAAAAACAGAAATATAGTAACAGAAATATCTACTTATGAATTAAATGATTTAAAATCAAGGTGTTTGTCAAAAGTCAACCGGCATTATAAGTGTTATGCAAATGCTTAGTATAAATCACTTGGGATTCAAAAAACATTAGGATAGCGCTAGATAGTGTAGTAAATGGAAAACGTTTCATCACTTTTTAAGGCCTTTCTTTCAACATAAAAACCTACAAGTCACCTGATGCGTTTTGACATAAGCCTTTTATAAAGCATTAGTTTGTTTCTTTTATGTAATGGTTATGAATGGGTTATTAAGCCTATTTGTATTTAGTTACTATTCAGAAAAACTGTTATTAAAATATGTCTTCTGGACTAATTTCTGCTTTTTTTGTTGACTTTGGAAATGAAATTTTGGTTGAAACCTGGCAACCCTTGTTGATAGAGATTTTGGTTACGTATCGCAATTCTTAGGTGTGGGCAATTCATCATCGAAAATAGACTCACTCACTCATCATCTATACCGCTTAATCCTGTATTCAGGGTCACGGGGGGCCTGGAGCCTATCCCAGGAGACTTGGGGCACATGGCAGGGTACACCCTGGACAGGGTGCCAATCCATCGCAGGGCGCAGACACACACACATACATACACTCACTATGGACAATTTGGGAACGCCAATTAGCCTAACCTACATGTCTTTGGACTGTGGGAGGAAACCCACTAAGCACGGGGAGAACATGCAAACTCCATGCACACAGAAACGGGAATCGAGCCTGGCCGGGGATCGAACCCGGACCCTGGCGGTGCAAGGCGACGGTGCTAACCGCTGCACCACCACAATAATACTGTATCGGCTGATTCCTGGTGATTCCCGTGTCTACTGGCTGATATCAGGTCTTGTATGGGCGCCAACACAAATACATCTAAAACCGCTCAGTACAAGCTGCTATTCTGTAAAATGACTGCGTGTGTTGTCAGATCTCATGAGTCTAGAGTCACAAACCACCGCTGTTATTACTACACGTCAATCTAAAGAGAACTGACCTGACAAACGCTGTCTTTCAGCAACACGCCGCTCCCTTTCTCGGCCGAGAGTCTGTTGTCAGCGGATTCGTTCTTCGCCTCAGAGCAGCCATCGGTGGGGTCAAATATCTGAATAACAAACAGGATGAACTCACTGTAACGTGACCCCGGGATATCCGAACATACAAATACATCGCATTCCGGCCCACACTTTAGTCTCAGTTAATCGTTACTGTAATGAAATTTAATGAAAATGGACTGACCTCAGATTCCAGAGCGTACTTGCCGTCCTTGGTCGTCTCACTGTTCAGTGTGTCAGGGTTCGTAGGAGCGCTGGTATCCGCCTCCCTCTTGGTACTCGCCGAAACTGCCACGTTTTCTTCAGCAGTGATTACAGCAGGCTGCTTGCTCTTACTTTTTGATTGACCAAGTCCTACATTTGGGACAACAAAAAAAAAAAAAGACTTATGCAAAAGCAAAAGGGAAAAAAAACAGCCGTATGGATCACAGAGTTGAAATGAGTTTCATAATTCAGGCCTTTAGAAGAAGAATGTGCAGTGACGTGTTATAAAAAGTTTGTTGTAATAAAGGTTTGCTGGAGTGGCCTTCGAATTAAAATCCCGCTTGTAAGATATTATCACGTTGATCATTTTCAACGCATCTTTTGAAATGATTTTATCAACATTTAAGAGAGACAGACAGACAGACAGACAGACAGACAGACAGACAGGTAGGTAGGTAGAGTACTTCATTGACCCCAAAGGGAATAATCTTACAGCAGCCAGTTCATGAATTATGCAAACAAGATACAAACAAGCAAGGTGTAGAATTAAAGGCGAGAGTGAAACTTAAAAGCCTTATAATAAAGAAGAAACTTGTACAAAAGAAATTATCTAAAGACCCATGATGCACTGTGCATTGGTGTAGTCTGTGTAGTATGGCGAGTCTTAGAACAGTACATTAAGGTGCTTGAAGTGGTAATATGTTTTAGATTAATAAGTATAAACCAGTCTTATGCACATTATGATTGTATGTACAAGAGGATACTGAAGTAAGTGTACGTTAAAGTGCACAGACGATATACAGAGAAGTTGTAATATTAATAAACGAGAAGAGGAAAAAAAGGACACGATCATGTTAGTGCAGTCAGGTGGAATATCTAAGAAACTGTGCATTAAGATAACCGGATATCTATAGACTAATGGTCGGACAAATGTTTGCACCGGGTTCGAATTATTATTACTATCATAAAACTGGCAAAAGCAATTCTCGCAATATTTTTAAAGCACACGTATTTTAGATCTAAGAGTGATTTCATGCACTCAATCATTTCACTCAGCGACTGACCGACCTTGATGAGCAGAATGTCCTGAAGAACTGTTCCTCTGAGATTTCACCTGCCAGAGAATTAGATTACATCAGATCAGATTGTTGAAAGTCTCCTGAATCGAAGATGAATATGAGGGAAAAACATAAAATCCTCTCGCACAAACCTTCTTCTTAGGCGTCGGAATCGGCTCAGCTTCGATCGAACTTTCTAGGATTTTCTTGGTGGGCTTCCTTCGCCTCTTTGTGGTTAGACAGACGCCATCTCCTAAAGATCAGTTAAGATTGTGTGAAATACACCATCATTCATACCAAAGGAAAATACAAACCTGCTTTATTCAAACAAAAAACACACCTTGACTACGGTCAATTACTTCTACTTCATTTTCCTTTCATGTCTCCTTTACTACATGGACTGATAGTCATGTCTTGACAGCGACCTGTCTACAGCTATGTCAGCTATGTCTACAGCTGCGCCATGCTCAACCTCCGGCCATCAACGTAAGTGACCTACAGCACCAGATGGTGGGTCTCTCTCTCTCTCTCTCTCTCTCTACCCAGGCACAGATCGACTGTATCTGTAACCATCGTTCCGCGCAGGATTGTCGTGCATTGAAGTCATCACAAAGCTTTGTTACACATCCTGACGTGCCTGATCTTACCAAACAATCATAACTCGCACTCATATATTACCAATGGCATACTTTATGAAGAACAAGAATCAATCAGAGGGAACTGCTTCCTTTTGAAAAAGAGCATTGATACCAGAGTCTTTAATGTTGTTCTTTACTTAGGACTGAGGATCACTCATTTTGAGCCAAGAATTGCTCATGGTCCTCAGAGGTCATCCTTCTCATCCCACAGCTTATGATTCCCCAAGCATATATGATTCACTCCAGTTCTTTGGACTTTATACCTTGGAGAAGGTGATAATAGCTCAAAGCTGTAGCATTCCCAATACACAGCACCGTCGTTCCTTCAGGAAAGGCTCGTACTGCCTATGGGTCAAGCTTCTATTCCATGTCTATGAGCTGTACACTTCTCAGGTGTCAAATGGCTTATCTTTATGTCACTGACTTTAAGTCCTCGAGGTTATTTCTTCCCTAATCCTTGGTGGCTGTGGTCAGAGTGCAGGGTCAGCCATTGAGCAACACTCCTAGAGCAGACAGGGTTAAGTCCCCTCAAGTTGCTCAAAGACCCACAATGGCAACATAGTGGAGCTGGGGTTTGACCCGCTGACCTACTGATCAATAACCCAGAGCCTTAATCTGCTGAGCTACCTCGGCCCGAAGACAAACTTCTGGGATTGGATCATTTGATCGGCAATGTCTGGTACAGGTTTAACATCAGCTGCCCTTCCTGTCACAATTTCCAGACCAGGCTTGGGACCGACCCTTTATGCAGTGGCTGGGTTGTATGGGGCGAATGGTTAATGGCCATGCCCAATGACCCTACACTGGTGACACAGTGGTGGTTGAGCTTGAACCCTTGAATTTCCAATCACCAACCCAGAACCTCTGCCACCTGAGCCACCAGCGCCCCACACCGTCACCCAATTTCCACCATACAGTACTTAAAACCAGCCCAATTTTTTATTACCTGCACAAGAGACATTTTCCATCCCAAGATGATAAAATGCAGCCCAATTAAGCAGTACACCACCCAATCTGGCAACATGACTCCCAGCTCATGCAGCCACATTTCCTTCTGCAAACGTTAGCAGGTCTAATATAGGAAGAGTCAGAGATGAAACCAACCCTTAAACTGCAGTGAGATTCATGGAAAGAAGAGGATGACTAAAAGTGACTAAATGCTCTGCTCAGCTTAAATGCACTTCTTCGACTCTTTGAAAAGCTGCAGCAAGGGTTCGAGTCGAAGCTCGTTAGTACTCGACAAAAAATGACGAGACACTCCGACAATCCAGAACAAACAAGAGAGAGTAGGTAAAATGGCCGAGAACGGTAAATTTAAACTTCACACTACAGTATGAAGCCAAAGGTTTGTGGACACCTGGGCCTTTATACCCATATGTGGTTCTTCCCCAAACTGTTTGGGATGTATAGAATGCCTCTGTACGCTGTAGCATTACAGTTTCCCTACATGGGAACGACAAGGCCCAAGCCAAGGCCAAGAACTCAACCCCACTTAACACCTCTGGGATGAACTGGACCTGGAGACTCCTTGACATCCCAATATCAGTATCTGAGCTCACCAATGCGCTCTTGTAACGCAATGAAAAAGAACCACGCCCTCAAATGTAGTAAGCCTTTCCAGAGGAGTGGAGGCAGTTAATGGGATGTTCAACAAGCACAAATGGGTGTTATGGTCAGGCGTCCACAAACTTTTGGTGGTCTAGTTCGTTGTGCCATTTCTAAACAAAAACAAGCTTTAAGATTAGTATCCCCTACCAGTGGTGGAAGAATTCTGAACCAGAATCTGTTCTTTGAAACAGTTCTCCCCGTACAGCAAGGTTTCTGTCTCTGGAGGCGGAGTTAAAGTGTCTACAGCCAGAACTACAGCCTGACTCTCTTGACAAGGAGTATTTTCCAACATAGGAGGAGTCTTCGACCTCTCCTCAGGGGGAGGAGTCTGAATTTCCGGTAAGGGGTTCGGCGCAGGTTGTACCCCTCCTTGATGTTGATGGATGCCTGAAGATTTTTCGGCGTTATTAATGGAACTGTTTTTAATAACCTGGGAAAGACAAGCGATATTTTGGTAAATGAAAGAATCTCAACAAACATAAATTATTATAAAACTTATTGTTAAAAATTATTACCTTCTGCAAGGATTCAGGTTGCTTCCTGGATTTCTTCTTCGTCCCGAATAAGTGATCGTATTCCTCTGTCCACTCGATGAGTCTTTTGCTAGGCTTTCGGATACGTTTGCTCTCTGGCAAAGACAAACTCGGAGTCATGACCAACAGACAAAACTGTCAGGACCTAATTCGATTTCTCCTTCTTATCTTACCTGTAGGGAAACTGGAAGCCTCACAGGTACTTGGAGTTATACTGGCTGTGTTTATCTCTGGTATCTCGGATGCTGATGCTGATCCTGATGATGTTGAACTGGTTTTCCCAGCACCAGGCTCCACAACGCTTTTCTGCTCTGAAGGCATCATTTCCGGTTGTCCTGGTCTTTGGTCACTTCTGATCTCTGCTTTCGGCATCCTGTCCTTGTCCGGGTCAAACCTCTGCCAGCGTTTTTTAGGTACGCTGCCGAAAAAACTTTTCTCTGAGTCCTTGTTGAGGAGTCTGCACCCTGTGCTTGGTGTGGTATCTGACTTCCTGCTACACGCATTCGCTGACAAATCGGAAGGCACGAAGGGGTCGGTAAAGCTCTTCTTTACAACAGGTTGACTTTTTTTGCTTGTTTTTTTAGCAGATTTTGGTACAGGAGAAAGGCTCTGGAATTGCTGAACAACACAACCGTTGTGCTCTCTCATATCTGGGCAAAACTTTGCATTTGTTTTATTTTGCTTGGACTTAGAACTAGACGTTTTGCTCTGGCCATACTTGCCAGACACGCAGCCGTTACGATCGCCTTTAACACGACTGAAGCTCTTTTTTATCGGATGTTTTTCAGAAGTCATGGGCGGCTCTTCTTTAATGAGCTTTTTCGCAGGTAAAGGTTCCATGACCAAGGGTTGGCCGTCTTTTTCTCGGCTATCATGTATATCTTTTAGCAACATCAGGAAGGTGCTGTATTTATAGTTCGCGTCTGGATGAAAGGGTGCTGACTTTCCATTTTTTTCATTTTCCAGTGACTTAAAGGTTATTTCTTTCATGTCTTCACCCTCTTGTATATTTACATAAAACGAAGACGGAGATGGCGTAGAAAATGTTGACGCCTCAGACACCTGATTCTCTTGTTTCAGGTTAGACTCGTTACAATTCAAAGATATTGAACAAGATTCGTCCTCTGATTTGACCGCAACGTCTTGCTCTGTCAAATCAGACGGATCTCCAGACGCCTTGGAAACGCGACCAGATTTTATGTCCGGTTTCAAATCTGGGCTTGTTGAACTTTTCTGGCGGCTCGATTTGACTTTTGTCTTTTCACTGCACATGGATTTTGTAGCACATACATCGCTATGAGTTTCACCACTCGGCTGAGTTTGCTTGAGATCTCGGCTGGACGTCTGCTCGAGCTGAGCGTCTTCCATTGCTTTCAGCGCTCTAGTCATCAATCGACTGCTGGCTGGGAGACCTGCAACTCTATTGTCGAGGGTTTTCTTGCTTTCTACACATTGCTGCTCGGGTCCTGTGACTTGGTTGTCTCTGGACTTCATACCTGCCGACTCTGGTATCTTAATCTTACATGATACCTTCCCGAACGAGCAGTTCACCGATTTTATTCCCGCACGACTAAACACTCCACTGGTTTGTCCTTTTCCAGCTTTGCTGAACCACAGTCCACCTTGGACTTCAATACTTTTCTTTGCTTCTTTATCATGTTGGCTTGTGGTCTGTTTCACAGGCTGATCATTAGTAGCGGGTCGGCCATTGCCTTTGGGACATCGGCGGATTTGCGGGATGGAGTCGATATCAGAATAGGGACTATCCACCACTTCGTCTGACTTTGTACTTTCACAGAGGAACTTGTCATACTTCGTAAAAAACATTGCTGAGCTTTTTCTTTGTTTCCTTTTGCATTTAGACTTCATTAGAAAGTTTGGGTCTTTGTGTGAAATCTTCCCATTGGCTTGGCAACCATTTCCAGGAATCCCCAGGAGCAGCTCAGGGTTAGGTACTTTATCTTCTTGATCTTTCGTTTTTTCATCGAATTGCCTGTTTTCTGTGAATTTAGACATGATAACAGGTATCCCGGGCTTATCCAGGAAATGCGCCTCGGCCTCAGCTACGCTACAACTCCATGAGTTTTGAAACCGCTTGGGGACCTGTGTGAGAAAATACACACCGTATCTAACACAAGTTTATTATTACAAACAACAGAACGAATAAGAAGTTTGAGCTTGGACATACCCC
This sequence comes from Clarias fuscus, assembly GCA_030347435.1. Lineage (NCBI taxonomy): Eukaryota > Metazoa > Chordata > Actinopteri > Siluriformes > Clariidae > Clarias > Clarias fuscus. The sequence continues at coordinate 2,535,894 of CM059230.1, read as the reverse complement.
TCTCTTTGGACCAGGGAGATTGTAAAACTGATATTCACCAACGAATATATGCAGGGCTTTCTCGGAAACCCAGGCCAGTTCCTCGGGTTCTCCAAATGTCTTGATGTAATATTGACGACAGGGGTTATCGCTCGGCTCTGACAGGGGAAAAGGAAAACGTTTTACTTATATGAGAACAAATCAATCATATAGATTTTTTGCACAAGTATGATTTAACTTTTTTGAATCAGGAACTGGCACTGATGATAAACAACTATATTAACTAAAATAGATGATGATTTGCAATGCTAGCATTCTGGAAACCTGAACAACAACCAAGTCACATAACAGCTTAGCTTATATTGTTTAGCAGAAATAAACATACCTTTTACTCTGTGATACGTTTCCAACGCAGGATTGACGATCACGCGGCATGGCCACCATGGTCTACGGTTAAACTTGGCCCACACGACGTCACCTTCTAGATACTTCACAGGAGTTAGAGCCTTCGACTTTGGGTTGTTCACCTCCTGAGGGAAAATCGGTTTGTTTTAAATTAACATGGCGAACAAGAGATAAACATTTATTAAAGTATAAATTACCATTTCTCTGATTATCCAAAAATAATTACTATGGTTAGTTATAATTGCTTAATTATGTTGTTATAATGAAATTCTTGTACTATTAGGTGCGATATGTAATTAAGACAGACGCAAAATTATGTTTCATAGTTACAGATAAAGCCAGGTCTTTTAATAAGATTTCATCAAGTAGGGACTTAAGCCATAAACCTGAAGTCAAAAACAAGTCTTGTAGCACAAATCACCAAAAAGGCTAACTAGACAGAAAACAAATCAGGCAAACAGTAAATCTGTATTTAATGGAATAATCCATCCTAAAGAGCTCGCACAGATCACTGTCCAAAGCTTCAGCTTTCAATGCGACCAACAGCATGACGCGCATCAGCTCATAGATTGCTAACTAGCCAAGTCATAAACTTTTTGTCTGATGTTTTCTGTCTCCACTACTACTGCCACTACAACAGTAATTTAGTTTTTTACTTTTGAAAATCTTAAAATTTATAAACAAAACTTCTAAAATAAAAAAATTTTACAGGCATAACAAAATTGCAGCATCGACATCTGCAAACTGGAATCGCTAAGAAAATATTTTAATATTAGCTTTTTAAATGCGTTTCAAGGTTCTGTTTTTTTTTGTTATTAAGGACTGAAATTAAAACTGATTAGAAAAATTCTTGTAGTAGAATCTAGTAAAAATATGCGATCTACAAGTACGCACAAATATTTTAATCATGTTACAAAACTCATTCCCGCGTTTGTTCTTCATCAGGGTTGGGAAATCTTCTAAAGAGTGGAATTTGTCTTTTATCAATGTAACATTCGACCTCACTGAAATAAACATTCATGGTTTGGATGGGACAACACAGAAGCGGGAGTTCAGTATGAGATACTTGCCGCGGTACCCTCGTCACGGGCGCGCTCCGGGGAGGCTGGATCGCTGTCTCCACCTGACTCTTCCTCGATGTTTTCATCTCGTTTCACTGACCTGCAGCTCTTTGTCCTTCTTTTGCCTTTCGACACACTGTGGCGTCTATCCAAAACGGTGAGCTTTTGCTTCAAATTTGTAGATGCGGCAATCTCGTTTACGGAGCTGCTACACTGCTTTTCGCGTACAGACCTTGGGCCTGCGTCCTCATCTTCGTCCTCATCTTCAAACAAAATTGACTCGAAGTGCAAGCCGTTTGCGAACGGACTGGACGAATCGAGACTGAACGCTGGACTGGGAGGAGACATGTGCGTGCTAGTGTCAGTCCTAGTCTCAGGCAAAGCTGTGTCCATGTTTTTCTTAGCGGAGACGGGTGAGCTAGCTTAAAGTGCCATGAAGTGTGGATTCCTGAGTGTGAAACACAGATCCAGAAAGATTTCGGTGAATTTCTGGAGGATTTTCAGAACTCTATGGTAGCCAGTAGTCCTTTGTTCTGCGCCGCTAAGTGGAAGTGAAACTTGAAGGCTGGGATGAAGGCCAGACGCCTTGACTAATATGGGTAATGTTTTCCATGTGATGAGACTTAGGGGTCTCAGCTCTTCTGAAGGACTGATGACGAGTCTGCCCACTTGCCTTAGAGACAAACGAGACACAATTCATTCAATCAACATTTGTGAAGTCAGTACATGGCAATTTATTAGGCATAGCCACATATACAAACTGTATAAAGTATTCCTACTATATACTGTAGCAGTGCATCATAGATACAGAATTACTACATGTTAAAGAAATTTTTTTGCTGTTGGTCCCATGCATCAATGCCGTAATATCACCATATTTGGAAGAATGTGGACCACTGTCATCACAGGTGGTCATAGGTTGTGTTAAGCTGTACAGTGTGTTCGGGTTGTAAATCATTTAGCACACGCAGCCACATACACAAGCTCAATCACACCTAGAGGTAACTTCTGTTGCATTCGATCAGCCTCAAAAGTAGGAAGTTGGAAACCAAAATTACTACTTAGTTTTGGGGATGGGGGGGTGCCTTCATGTTCATCTTTGGCTTTTATCAAGCTAGCGGCCTAACTGTAACGTGTATATTTCCATTCTTCTTTATAAATAAAAAAAGAAAGAACTCTTTCAATTATATCTTTATGTTTCATATATTGGAGGACCCGAAACCTCTCTCAGAACCAGATTGTGTCACAGCGTCACGCAAAACCGGCTGGACAGAATGTTATGAAACTTTTGCAGATATCTTTTTGCAGATTTTTTTCCTCATCATATATCTTTCTTTCATCTTTTTTGAAAATATTGCAGATAATAACTTTAAGTTAGATATCTGCCTAAAGTTTAACCTGCACCATAAGTAAATTGAAAATATTGAGTAAAAGTGATGTTATGAACAGTTACGTGTCGGATTTAATAATCTACTTTAAAATAAGCCACTAATGTGCAACTTGCTCGATGTGAACACACCTGCACCAATAGATATTAATTAGAAAAGCTAAACTGAATATTTTTACTGGGATTAGTTCATATTTTCACTTTCACTCAAATAACATGAAGTGGTATAAGTGAATTTTAAAACAAAACTCCATCTTTATCCGATCTACTTCGATTTCTCATCTGTGATTCAGTTTCCGATTACTGAACAGGGAGTGTATTTGGCTGAGGATGAAAGAAGTACAACTTAGCGTAAAAACAAGGGGTAAGATACCTCAACCTTACAAAAAAAAATTCTTTGTATTAATAAGTTAGACACAGAGTTTTGCCATAAAAAGTTCTGACAGAAAGACAGACAGACATGTCCGTGGACTTCAACCTGAAATAATAATAATATCACTGATTACATTAAAGCTGATCGGCTTATTTTTTAGCTTTAACTTTTTAACTATTTCTACAAATTCTAAACCCTAGTGAGCAATACAAACTGCTATCTGTTCACTGTTGAGGCTTTGAGCAGCCATGTTGGTTTTATGTCTTTTGCTAAACGCTGGTTTGACGAGTCTTTCTCTAAGAATTCCAAGTTAAGGAAGCATTTTCGAGCTTGGAAATTCGAGAAATTCAACTTAACGCATCCTTACTGTAGCCAATTCACATATCACGCTACGGGAAGGTGAGTATGAGGAAACTTAGACAAACACAGGACGGACATGTCCTGGTGTCGCGCTGTGTGAACTCAGGATCGACCTGGGTGTCAAGGTGAACACAAATCTCAAAGGTATTCTTCTTCCTAAGCATGCTTTAGTGATAAAGGTGTGATCCAGTGTGTTCTGAAAGGTCAACACACACACACACACACACACACACACCATTGGGTCAGTGCACATTTAATGCATAATCAGGTAAAGAGTTAATGAATATGAACACTTCGATGAAACAATTCATCAAAGCACGTGCATGGGGAATGCACCTTCTGCACTCTGTATGTGTGTGTAGCCGCCCTTGCGTGCACATGCATGACACACACTCTATAAGTCTGTCATCTTGCAAAGGAAGTGAAGAAGTTATGATATGGATATCACACACACACACACACACACACACACGCGTGCGCTTTGCAAAATCATCCAGGGCAGCCCAGCTCAAAGCCGTTTAGCCTAACACACACACACACACACACACACACTTACAGTGAGCACCCGTTATAATAATAAACCGTCTTATTAATCAGGAAATGCATCCAGAAATCTTACCATTCACACCTCACTGGCGCTCCTGGACTCCCAGAGCCTTACGCTTTCCCAGTCCGGATGTCTTTTTTCCCCAGTTTGTGAGAGCGAATCCCAGCAGCAGCACCAGTAGGCCGAGAAACCTGAGCACATATTCTTGACAGTCAGGCTAGCGGCCCCTTTCTAAACCAAACCAAAGAAACAGAGCACGATTCGCCCATTACACACACACACACACTCACACACACACACTCACACACACCAACCACACAGACACACATACACGTAAACGCGTTCCAACACCGGTGGGGGGGGGGGGGGGGGGCTCTTACTTTTGCTCCATTGAAACGGGGATGGTTTCCTCCTCGGCGTACCGACCTGCCCCCGGTTGTGTCTCGAGCCCCTGCGTGTGTGTGCGCGCATATGTGAGTGTGTATGCGAGTGTGTGTGTGTGTGTGTGTGTGAGCAGCCAATCCGTCGCGCCTCGCTGTCCTCCTGTGTGCGCTACGTTTATTACTTTGTAAAAACAAATCTGCTCCTGTTGTTGTTGTTGTTATTATTATGATGAGCAACAATGTTGCTATTATTGTGATACAATGCTGCTTCAAAGGCGGGCACCTTTAAAAGTGCTTTGAAGTCACGTCATCAATTAGAGCTTCGCCTCGTGCACACGGATTTCGTGGCTCAGGTGAATAAAACGGGTTTGAAATTCAAACACAACGCTGAAGACGCACATGTTTCGGGGTTTGGACGGTTGCTCTCTCTCTCTCTCTCTGTGTGTGTGTGTGTGTGTTTTATTTTAACTCGAGAGAACGAGCTTCAAACAAAATGGAGTCTGCTGCCGAGACAGGCCACAAAGTGTTAAAATCTCACATGGCAGAGAGAGCAGGATGAAGCCAACAAGTTCATCAGGCTGCGTTTGGGAAAAGAAAGGGGGCCATTTTGACAATCCATGGCACAATATAGGGAGGATGATACCAGTTTATAATGATACACATACTCTATATAAGGCTGCGTGTGTGTGTGTGTGTGTGAGAGAGAGAGAGAATGTGTATGAGAGTGTGCGTAAAACCAAAACGCACCGCATATGACCAAATCCCCCAGGGGTAATTAAATACAATCGTGTTCATATTGGTGTGTGTGTGTGTGTGTGTGTGTGCATTTAATGCACTAATATGTTTGCCTTTATTGTTATTTTTTCTTTAAGGAGGTGTGGAAGTGGTGCAAGAATTGCAATCTTTCATTCCTCCACCATGTTAATGTACCACACACACACACACACACACACTTGCCCTGCACAAGACATCCAGAAGAGCACGAAGCTGTTTTTCATTATTATTGTTCTTTGCCAATTCAAAAACCCCGTGGTATTTTTAGTTTTTAGACTGCTGTATATTTAGACACAAGTTTCAGTTTGCACTGATCACTAATGACTTTTTTTTTTTTTTTTGGCGGATTACTTTCGGTTTGTCATGAGAGAGAGAGAGAGAGAACATTAGCGTATTATTCCCCCCCTGCGCTAAAAATCGGGTTTTGTAATCGCGCACTGTGTAGTATGGTTTAAGTAGTACTCCCCCTAGCCTGTGGAATACTCTTTAGTATGGTAGTATTAGGGTTTAAGGCCTGCTCCGGCTGCTTCAGGACTCACCGACTCAACAGCGACCCCTCTGGAGAAATAAATCACCTTCAAGTCCAGCCTAGAGACGCATGCCGGAAGTTAGCAGACTTCACAGAGTCTCATGGTCAAGTCTAAACACCAAAAGTTGTTGTAACCAGATAAATAAAGGATTTGCTTTTTAATAAAAGTAATAAGTAGCTTTAGGAGCTAGATCTAGCCTAGGTTTAAGAAAGAGAAGGTTGTTCTTCTAGCAGCTCAAGGCCCAGGTCAACCAGGTCACAACCATTAATGTTGTACACCTTTTTCTTTAAACTAACCTTTAATTTTGTTAACAACAGAAAAGAGGATTTCAATTAACTAGTTTCCTAGATTTTTCTCTCTGGGACAACATACATCTATATGAATAAAAAGAAAGGTTTTGTCTGTACATTGGTCAGAACTCTTGTAATCATATCTTTACGTTTCATACATTGAAGGACGCAGGATCAGTCTCTGAAATTTTTTTTATCCGTCTGTCTGAATTTAGTGAATCTTTTGCAGTACTTAGATATCTGCCTGAAGTTTAACCTGCACCATAAGTGAAATCTAAATGTTAAGTAAAAGCGAGGTTGTGAACAGTTATGTGTCGGATTTAATAATCTATTTAAAATAAGCTACTTATAAACTACTTCCTCAATGTAAACAAACACCTGCACCGATAGATATTAATTAGAAAAGCTAAACTGAATGTAAGTGGTATAAGTGAATTTTAACGCGCTGGAGTCGTTTTAAGACAAAACTTCATATTTATCCGATCTACATTTTCAATTTCTCATCTGTGATTCACTCTCCGATTACCGAACAGGGAGTGTATTTGGCTGAGGACGAAATAAGTACAACAGTGTAAACAAGGCGTCAGATACTCAACTTTACAGAATGTGATATCTTTGTATTAATTAGTTAGACAGAGAGTTCTGCTGTACGGTAAGACAGGCAGACATGTACGTGGGCTTCAACCTGAAATAATAATAATAATAATAATAATAATATCTCTGATTAAATTAAAGATCAGCAGATTATTAATAGCTTTAACTTTTTAACTATTTCTGCAAACACTTTTTCCATCAAACTAAGTTGATGCACACTTACACTAGTTTCATCATTAAACCATGAGTACCTGTTTACTTCTGTGTACATTAAATCACACATCTAGGAGCCGTCTTTTGCTTGTTAATCTGGTGATGATGGTTTTATGTGGATGTCCTCAAGACATCTGGCTTTAATGGATCCTGAAGACATCCGCAATAGCTCGCTGGTTTGTATAGTCCTGAAAATGTCCTGCAGTTCTATCTGTGTCCACTAGGGTAGCCATGCTTTTGTGAGACAAGGAAGTCAGAACTAGCCAAGATGAAATCAATACCAAGAGGACAAGTCAGGATCAAGTCCAAAAGAACATCCGAATGAGTAAAAGCTGAGACACAAACACATTTTTCACATTTGGTATCCATTTAGTTTGCAAAGAAGAATGAGCAAAAATTTCACTCTCTAGATGTTCAAAGTTGGTAGAGACATACCCTCGAAGACTTGCAGCTGTAATAGCAACATGCATGCCACACTTTACAGATATTTATATTTTTGTAAAAAAAAAAAAAAATTTGAAAACCGTTTATCATTTTCCTTCCACATCACAATTATGTACCACTTTTTATTGGTGTATCACGTAAAGTCCAAATAAAAGTTTGTGGATGTAACATGACAAAATGTGGAAAAGTTGAATGGGTATGAATACTTTTGCAAAGCACTGTAATCTTAATCATTATGGTGTTTGGGACTCACAGCACTGGTTGGAGGAAACAGGAGGAATCTCACACAAACACAGGGAGAAACACATGTACAGAAAATCCACACAGACAGTAGCCTCATTTTGCAATTATATATATATATATATAAATTTAAACCAGCCCAGGAGAAAGCATGTACTGAGGGTAAATAAAGAAACTTACCACTCCTGTGACATTTCTGTTTGTCTCATGGGACGCGAGTCCCAGTGCACACCTCTCCACTAAACAACTTACTCTATCGTGTTGAAGTTACATACACTTAATGTTTAGTCTTTTGAGAGAATCCGGGCTGACAATGATAATAAAACCAAGTTGATAAGTATATGTTTTATTATCGATTAATGCTAGAATTTTAACTACTATCAGACTGCCATAATATTGGATTTACAGAACTCAGTAATTTAGGATTTTGCTGAGAGAAATTGCTTTTTATTCCTCAGAGTAAAAATTATTTAACAAAGTAGCGCATTGCAAGCGTTACGCAAGACTGATACAAAAATGTCTAATGTAAAACAAAGCTCATAGTAATAACAATATTATTATACATTCATGGTTGGAACAACAAATTCTAAATTTCATAGAAAAAGTTAGAAAAAGAAAAAGTAGAAAATAGAAAAAGTTCTATACAAACAATAAAACACACAAACTTAATTTAATTCAAATTAAATTAAACAAAGAAATTAGTTTCCATTCTGTCTCGATGCTTGTTCAGAGATCATGGCTTCACTAGAGACGAGAAAACTGGTGTACCGGTGTACTGGTAGAATGTTCAATTAAACTAGCATCTCAAGAGAAAAAAAAGAAGAAGAAGAAGAAAAAAAAAAAAAAAAAATATATATATATATATATATATATATATATATATATATATATATATATAGTGGAAAAAGTTTAAATGAATATAAATGAAAGGCATATTTTCTAGATTCATGACATGTAATGTGGAACATTTTTAGCCTTTTTAAAATTATTTTGGTGATTACGGCTTATAGCTAATGAACAGAAAAAATCCAGTACCTCAAAATATTATAATATATCCTCAGATCATTAAAAACAATACAGACACAGACCAATACACAAATGTCCAACTTCTGAAAAGTATCTTCATTTATGCACTTAGTACCTGGTTGGGGCTCCTTCAACACAAATTACTGCACCAACACAGCACGGCATGGAGGCGATCAGCCTGTGGCACTGCTGAGGTTTTATTGATGATCAAGTTGCTTTAATTCAGCCTTCAGCTCATCTGTATTGTTGGGTCGAATGTTTCTCACCTTGTTCTTGACAATAGTTCATCGATTCTCTATGGGGTTCATGTCATGTGAGTTGGCTGGCCAATTCAGCACAGTAACACCACGGAGAGCAAACCAGTTGTGGTAGTTTTGACACTGTGGGCAGGTGTTAAGTCTGACCATGAAGCTGGTCAGAAGCTTAGAGTGCTCTAAAATCCACTGGTAGACAGCTGTGTTGACTTTGGACAGACCAATACCAGTAGATGACATGGCTCCCAAATCATCCATGACTATAGAAACTTCACACTGGCCTTCCTCCTTGATTTCCAAACAAAATGAAAAATGTACTTTCATCTGAAAAGAGGAATTTGGACCGCTGCACAACAGTCCAGTTCATTTTCTCCTTTGCCCAAGTAAGACATTGATGCTTTTTTAAATGACTCAAACCTGGAATGAAAAATTATAAGCCATAACGTCTTGATATAATTCACTTACATAATTAACTTGACATGTAATGAAGTACAAAAAGAAAAATAACATTTTACACAAAGTCCTACTTTCTGTATACTCACACACCTGTCACTTTTACTTGAAAGGTGACAGACCTTATTAATCACATGTTAGCTATATAATGCAGAACGTATAGAAAATTGTCAGTTGTTATACATATGTTTTAAATGATTGATTCCACATGGAAATAAAATTGAAGTGAATCGAAATAACTCAATAATTTCATTTCATTTAAATTGATTCAGCTTATTTCACTTTATTGGCAAGACCAAGGTACATTGAAATCAATAAAGCTTGTTATATTAAGCATGTAACTACAATAGGATATTAGACTCTCTCTCTCTCTCTCTCTCTCTCTCTCTCTCTCTCTCTCTCTCTTTGTGGGACTAAATACAATGGACAACTGTTTTAAAGTCTTTCTTGCTGTGATGAAATATGAGAATTATTATTTCTATTTAATGAGCTGAATTAAAACAAGACAGTTGAAACTATTATTTGGCTACAGTTTGCACAATATTCTGGGTTTTATTTTAGACCTCTATTTACTCTCTGTATAATACAGTATTAATAAGAAATGTTAAATTACCTACAAAAGACACCAGAAGAGGTGCATATTAGATATTCAATACAATTTTATCTTTTCCTTAAAAAAAAAAAAAAAAAGTTTAAATAAAATTTAATGCTTATTTGTGTAAAAATACATATACAGAAATTGGGAAGTTAAGAGGCAGGAAAAAGTTCCTATTAATACTGTATTATAGGTAGAGAATATACAGGTACCCCTAAAATAAAAAAAATAATAATGAAAAAAAAAAAAAAAAACCTCAGCTTTCCCCACTCAAGCAAATAAAGTCTTAAAAAATATTGTCAAGTTTTTCCTTTAATGGAGCATCTGTTCTTCCTGTTCAGCAGTAATCCTACAGCTGTAATAGCAATTTGGTGGGGAAAATCTGCCTGAAAAAGACATTAAAATGTAATACTGTATTTTATCCATTTAACTATATTATGTTACAACCTGCTGATCTCAGAAATTCCCTTCGGCCTCATTAATACCTGCGTAGTAGCATGGCTTACAAACTAGGTTAAACTGACTATTATAAGCATCGCTTTCATTTTTCAGATAATCAAAAACATTACAAAGAATTTGCCTGTTTTCAAAAAGAGTTATTTCAGGAGCTTTGTGGTTGTAGACCAGTGATATGGAAGATTACAAACTTCATAGAATCCAGCAGTACAGTACTGTTCAGTCCCCCCAGTATACTTCAGATTACACACACCTCAAACCTCAGCTAGTTGCCCCTCGTCCCCATGTTGCTGTTAATTCACCAGACACTTTATGCACCAAACACATTAGTAGTACAAAAGTACTTTCCTTCAAATTTACTTACGAATCACATGTACTGAGCTTGTATTAGTTCACAGTAGTCTTTAATTCATAGTAAAACTCTCTCTCTCTCTGATTTGACACATTTGATAGAAGAGGATTCTGTCCAAAGTACTGTACAATCACATCTTGAACAATCCTTCTCACCTGCTATACAGTGTTTTCTCTGACCAGAGGAGCAAATTCAGCCAGAGACTGATTAAGTGTTCCACAGAGCGCCACAGGAGATCTTTTCTCCCATTATACAACTCTTCTCTGTAACTACTACACTATGTGGATATTCACCGTCAGTAACAATAACGCAATAAGACATATTACATACCTGTAATAATTACAATGTTACATATCACTACAATATGTAATACAATATTACATGTAATAATACCATATTATATACATACATATTAAATTACTGTATTAATTGTGCAATATTTACCAGTACTAAATAATAAGTCATAAAATTGAATGATTGAAATGCAATTATACAGAATAGTCACCAGGTGGCGACATTACCTCTTCAAATACTACACACCACTGTGGATATGTAACTTAACACTATGTATAGAAATGTAGTGAAGTACAAAGTACATCTATTTTTGTCGGATGTAGTGGATTACAAGTAAATACACTAATAAAAATGCTAAAGTATAAGTACAGATACATTAAATATGAACTTAAGTACAGTAGTGAAGTAAATTTACTTGGTTAGCTTCCACCTCTGTATGAGAGTTATTTTCTGTCAAACTTTTTTGGACGTGAAAGTGACAAACATTTTGACAAACTCTCAGTAGCAACCGAGAACATACCGTATGTATTGAAAGCAATGCTTGAGACAGAGACAAGAGTCGATACAGGTAACGGCTCAAGACCTGACTTGACCCCGAGTTGAAGGGAACTTCACATTGACAATTTTTCTTTTTTTTTTACACTTAATCCTAATTTCATACAGACAGATTGACAGATCAGGGCAAAAACTTTTAGGTGGCCCAAAATAGTCTTAAACAACCCATAAACATATCAGAGCTCTTCAGCTTTAAGGGTTAGTTTGAAGTTTTTAGAGCCCTCTGCTGGCTGCAAACTGAATTACATTAGCAATAAAAAACATTGACAAGACTTCCCTTTCAAATTCAAATTCAAGTTTTATTTGTCACATACACAGTCATACACAGCACGATATGCAGTGAAATGTTTATATGACTGCCTGTGACCTTAAAATAAAAAAAAAGAGAGAACAATTTACAACAAGAAATAAATTATGGAATACAATAAGAATAAGTGTAGAAAGAGGGAAAAAAGCAAATATAAAAACTTATCTATATAAATATAGAAAATAAAAATATAAAATAAATACAGGGAATAAAAATATAGAAATATAAAAACTTATCTATACAAATATAGTGTTAGGAACCTCCACTAGAGGGCACTGTTCATGTCTGTCTGTCTGTAGTTTTTGTTGGTCGACTCAGTTTCCCAGAAGGCACCTCAGTCAGGTGATGAGTGCTCACCTGAACTGAGGTGGCTCATTAAACATCTTATAAATAGCAGTTTGTTCTGGGAAACTGGGTCGAGCATTATATATTTGTATTACCGTCATGTGGGCATTCCTTTTTGTTTGTTTTTTTGTTTATATTTTAGTTATATTGTTTTACCTTTGTTTTTCTAGAGGGCTCTATTGTTTGTTTTCTTGATGTCCCTTGTGTTAGTGGATTCATGGAGCTGCCTTGTTCAGTGTTTAGTTAGGCTGTGTCTCGTAAGTACTGTTCTGTGTCTCCCCAGTGTCAGCCTTCTTGTGTAGTTCTTTGTCTGTTTAGTTTTGTGTAGCCACATGAGGGCCTAGCTGCTAGCAGGGTTAGCCGCTAGTATGCCTTGGCTGCTAGTAGGGTTAGCCGCTAGTAGGGTTAGCCTCCAGTAGGGTTAGCCTCTAGTGGGATTGACTGCTAGTGGTTCTGGTTGCTAGTAGGTTAGCCGCTAGTTTGGAATCGCCTCATGTGAGCTTTGCTTCTTGTGTTCTGTTTCCCTATTAGGTCAGTACTAACCTGGTTAGCCACTAACCCCTTAGATACGAACCCGGTTAGGTCAGCATCCAGTGTCCCCAGTATTCCGTGTAGCTACTAATTCTATTAACCACTAACCCATCCAGTCTCTGTGCTCCTGGTCCTGTCTTCAGTCCTGTCTCTAGTCTCTGTGCTCCTGGTCCTGTCTTCAGTCCTGTCTCTAGTCTCTGTGCTCCTGGTCCTGTCTTCAGTCCTGTCTCTAGTCTCTGTGCTCCTGGTCCTGTCTTCAGTCCTGTCTCTAGTCTCTGTGCTCCTGGTCCTGTCTTCAGTCCTGTCTCTAGTCTCTGTGCTCCTGGTCCTGTCTTCAGTCCTGTCTCTAGTCTCTGTGCTCCTGGTCCTGTCTTCAGTCCTGTCTCTAGTCTCTGTGCTCCTGGTCCTGTCTTCAGTCCTGTCTCTAGTCTCTGTGCTCCTGGTCTTGTCTTCAGTCCTGTCTCTAGTCTCTGTGCTCCTGGTCCTGTCTTCAGTCCTGTCTCTAGTCTCTGTGCTCCTGGTCTTGTCTTCAGTCCTGTCTCTAGTCTCTGTGCTCCTGGTCCTGTCTTCAGTCCTGTCTCTAGTGTCTGTGCTCCTGGTCCTGTCTTCAGTCCTGTCTCTAGTCTCTGTGCTCCTGGTCCTGTCTTCAGTCCTGTCTTCAGTCCTGCCTCTAGTCTCTGTGCTCCTGGTCCTGTCTTCAGTCCTGTCTTCAGTCCTGCCTCTAGTCTCTGTGCTCCTGGTCCTGTCTTCAGTCCTGTCTCGGTGCTCCTGGTCCTGTCTTCAGTCCTGCCTCGGTGCCCCTGGTCCTGCCTCGGTGCCCCTGGTCCTGCCTCGGTGCCCCTGGTCCTGTCTTCAGTCCCGTCTCTAGTCGGTGCCCCTGGTCCTGTCTTCAGTCCCGTCTCTAGTCGGTGCCCCTGGTCCTGTCTTCAGTCCCGTCTCTAGTCGGTGCCCCTTGTCCTGTCTCTAGTTTGTTCTACAGAACTGGATGAAATAGAGTTTAAGTGGAAATGTCCTAGGAGCTCCTCCTCAGTATCTCTGTTTCCTCAGGACTAGAAAAGGAGAGCTTAAATTCTGTCCCACCCTTGTCCACTGATTATTTAAGGACTTGTAAGCAATCCTGCCTTTCCCCTGCAGAATCAGGTTCCTCTTCATGTAGCTGCCAAAGTTTCTGAAAACCCTGGAAAATACAGGCGTTGGTTCTGCATGGGCGGCACGGTGGTGTAACAGAAAACGGATACATGTGACTTGTTTTTATTGCAGGTGGTACAAGTGACATCTGACATATTCAGCCAAACCAACACTATTTGTAAAATTATTTATACAGGAACAGAGAAAATTGCAATATTTGCTTCTTCATGTAAAAAACAGCATATCACTATTTATATTCATAAGAAGGTTCACTGACTGACATGAACGCTCTCACTCAGTGTTTGTGACGGACAGGAGCGGAACCCCATGCAGTTTTCTGGCATCACAGCCCACCTGCCTCAAAAGTCCACGTTATTCATTCTGAGATGCTTCAACCGTCCGTCCAGTTTGGTCATTCTCCTCCGGCCTCGCTTGTAGAGATGCTGTTTTCCCACAACAGTTCTGTGTAAATTCTCCAGAGATCTCACACACACACACACACACACACACACACACACACACACACACACACACACACACACACACACACCTTCCTCCCACCAATAGCCCATTCTGATATTTGAGATTTTTTTTTAGAAGAAATTTAACATTTCTAATCCTGGCAGTGTTAAAATGGTAGAAGCAAAATGCAATAATGAATGTGGAGGGTAGGGGGCGCTACAACCCCACAAAAGTTCTAGCAGACTTTTAGAGACTGTTTCCATGTTCATCCAGAGATCATGACTTCAGCAGAAATTAGAAAAATGATAGACTGTATCAAAACTCAGTAGAAAGCTAATTAGCACTGATGTGTCAAATAGATTGTGATATTAATAGTGATATTTGCTGTAGAGCAGTATTTAAAGTTTTATAAAAAAATGATTAAACACTAGAGTAAGTACCCTTCGTTGATGGTTAAAGAGTTTGTAGAAAGAATTTAAAAGGGTAAAGCTAAAAAATAATATAAAACTAATATGATCTGGCACATAACAGCTCATACCATAACATTCTGATTACATTTATAGTGCAGATTACTATCTACTAGATTAGGCAAATACCAAATTACTGCCAGAGTTTCATTAAGTTCTGTCCAGACAGTGATGCTGTGACTTTTTTTCTGAGACTTGTTTCGGGTCCTCCAACGTATGACACATGAAGATATCGTATAAAGAGCGAGTTCTGACCGATGTACAGGAAAAAAAACCTTTCTTTTATTTCTGTAGATATACTGTTGAACATGTGTAACATAAGAAACTCCAATCATTAGTCCCGATGTTATACTTTTTTAACCCCTTCTGGGAATTTAATTAGACAGGAGACGTGAAATACCTTCCTTTATTCCCTGTTAAAACTATACTTCCTACTACCTGCTTTCAGGGAAATACTCGAAATCATCCGATTTTCTGATCATCTGATAAAAGAGGCAATAAACGGTGGATCTAACTGTCAGGAGTTCCCAGAATCTTGAAACTCCAGACCTTTAACCTCTAAAACTCCAATCCCAGATGATCAATTTCCAATATTGAAATGACCAAATCCTAAGATGTCCAGATCTCCAATCTCAATTAACCAATCATCACATCTCCAAAAATTCTAATCAACACTCTCAATATCTTCTAATTTAAAGAATCCCTAAAATTTCAAATCTCAAAACATCTAATCTCCAGATCTTCAATCCCCAAATTCTCCTATATTCAAATCTCCAATCATAAAATCTTGAAATATTCTAAACGAGGATTCATTTTGGCTTCATAACTGTAGTCATTATGTGTGTGTGTGTGTGTGTGTGTGTGTGTGTGTGTGTGTGTGTGTGTGTTGTTGAGATTCCACACTCTTCCCCCAACCCCTGACCCTTAACCATCCCAGCTGTCAGCTGTCTCCTCTTGTGACAGCTCTGTCTCTCTCTCACATTCCCTCATTTCAGCTACATTTGATTCACTTTGATTGAACGCATTGTGCTTGACAAAGAGACATTTGAATCACAATGGGTTTTACTGCAAAGCATGAAATATTTGAAATTATGCAAACTCTCACTCTCTCTCTCTCTCTCTCTCTCTCTCTCTTGCACTCGTATTGTATATAATAATCAAAAGTTTGGACACACCTTGTAATTCTGTGGTCTTTCCTGACAGTTCTGAGGCTGGTGACTCTAAATGAGCTTCTCCTCTGCAGCAGAGCTATAGTAAGGTTTGGTCTCGCTTTCCTGGGATGGTCTTCATGAGACTCAGTTTCATCATGGAGCCTGATGGGTTTTACAAATGCACTTGACACAATACAAGAACTTGCTTGCAAGAACTGTTCCAGAGAACAGCTGACCTTCGTGTCTTAAAATAACAACTGACTGTTGTTGTTGTTGTTTTTGTTGTTATGTAATTACCTACGAGTTGTTTCATAGTTTTTTTCATAGAACAATCCAATATCTAAAAAGTAAATCACTAAACCAAAAAAAAAAAAAAAAGAATTTAAAGGTGTGTTCAAACTTTTGACTGGTGCTGTCTATCTATTTATCTATTGTTTATGCTACAACCTCGGCAGCGACCTCATTTCCCCTCTCGTCTGTTCCAACCACTCAGCATTCAGCATCAGCAGTACACTAATCACAGCCCCGATCATCTGTCATCATCTGCACCTGTTTCTCACTGGGTCATGCTGGTTAATTTTTATTTTATTTTTTTTCCCTGTCTGAATGATTTATAGGTCACTGTGTGACTTAACAAACAAAAAAAAACAAACCACACAAAAGTCCTTCAGGAAGTCTGGAGAACCATTCCTCGAGACTACATAAAAAATACACATATGTATTTTTATGAGGGGGGGGGGGGTCAAGACTTTTGCACAGGATTGTAAGTATACATGCGGTGACAACAATTAACTCATTTTTTTCCATCAAGGACGTCAATTAAATAAATCGAACGTGCTGAACATCTAAAGTACATACTTGTTCAAGAACATGAACATAACACGTAAAAATACTGTAAGTCTCATCTGGAACCACAGGAGAGACACACACACACACACACACACACATACACAGAGTACACTGAAGCATTATGTTCTGTTCCATCATTTTAGATTCCTCTGGATCCGACAAAACAGACTAAACTCGAGCGGAGAGTTATAATCGCCTTGGAGGAGTTTAAGAGCATAATAAGCATATTTCATATGACATATCCTCATTTCTTCAGTTTTCCATGGAATGCTGCCTGAATTCGTTGCTAAAGCCTAAGTTTAGCCTGCACGAAGCTAAGCCTTAATCACAGAGTGAACGATATATGCATATAATTTTACCGTGTGTGGTAGAGGAAATTGTATTCCTCATGCCACACGTAACCAAACAAGTGTAACGATCCAAACTCAAGAGGCCGAGACTCAAGTTTCACTCCGTGAGCTTTTCTTACCCGTCTCTAAATATACCTTTTTTATTTTTTTTATTTTTTATAGTTTCCTATGAGAAAAAAAGCATATCCTTTGGGAAAATCTGTCAAATAATAATAATTTAAAAAAAAAATCTTAGGCTTTCAAATCATTTTAGTTAATTAAACTTTAATTCATTATTTATTTATTTATTTGTTTGTTTTTATTATAAGTAATTCATATTGCTAAACCCAGTTTAATCAGAAACCCAGGCTGAATTAGGCTGTTCCCCACTAGGTGGAGTTAATAACTCTTCATGCGTGCATGTCACATGCTAGGAACAATTTATTAACACCGGATGAAGATGAATTTATTAGCGTTCGTGTTAGCATAAAGTCAGGTTCTTCCATAAACACGCCGGTCTGGACGAAGCAGTCCCGAGAGGCGTCTCAGGCCTATTAAACACGGCACTCTTAAAAGTCATAAAAGTAAGTGAAAGTTTAAATTCGGTAAAGTGTACTCTCGCCTCTTTTACTCAAACACTTGTCCAATATTTATTTTGCAGCTGAAACCATAAAGGCCAGCTCGTGTGTTAATGCGGAGGATAGAAAAGAAGCAAAACACACAAACGCACACAAAGCGCTATCCAAAAAAACTACGCTCAGGTATTTCCACTGCTTGCATGCATGCACACATATTTAAAAATCTGGCTCTCAAAAAAAAAAAAAAAGAAAAAAAAAAAGAGGAAGTCTCAAGGGCTTTCAAAGTCCCATTGGCGAAGGGGAAGCCTCTTGTATGCGGAGAATAGGAGCAAGGTGAATAACACACACACAGGGACTCGAGTAGTCCATTCTTCCAAGCAAGAGGGTCAGCTTCTTCAGACATTCAGACATTTTGGAAGGGAGGGCAGAAGGACGAGGGGGGAGATGTGTGTGCGAGGGCGTGGGGGGACCCAGGGGTCTTCAGGGGCCCGGGACCTGTTCTTAATGAGAAATTCCTGGGGATTTGTAGGGGTGCAGAGGTCTTCATTTTCTCACTGCGCCCACGGGCCCATTGTAGCGGGAGGCGCGGGCTCCTTTTGAGCCGCTCCGGGTTGAAGGAGTGAAGCGCCATTGAGATGGCAGGAAGAGAGGATGGTGGCAGTGGGTGGGGGTGACGAGGGGTGTGTGTGTGTGTGTGTGTGTGTGTGTGTGTGTGTGTGTGTGTGTAAGAGTAGGATTATGTATATGAGCCGGGGGCTCGCGGAACAGCTTGCCACCTCCCTCGACAAGGGTGTGGAGAAAAGGAGAAAGGGTGTGGGGGGTGGTGGTGGTGGTGGTAGGTGGTGGAGGTTGCAGCTTGGTGAATGTGGCCAAGCTTTTTTGGAAATGTGGCGGTGTCTCTCCAGGAGCTATTTCTCCAAGTGTTTAATTAAAGGAATAACCAAGGCGAGATGAGAGGCTTGATGTGCAGCTGGACTGCTGGGAGCCCACTGGCCTCAAACCAGAGGCTTGATCTGGACATTGTGTGAGGAACTCAGAGGAGACCGGGAACAAAAGCCCACACTGGGTTGATGACAGCTGTCCGAGCCGGGAGATGAAGTCTCCCTCGGGGTCTCTGCCCCAAAGGTGCCCGGCATGTGGGCTGGAGCCAGTTTGATCTGAAAGTGAAAGTAGATGGACAGATGGACAATGCCCACCATGGGGGACGTCACAAAAATTCAGCCTGATCCGCTACTCAGGACAACGTGCACCTTTAAAGAAGAAGGAGAAGAAGAAGAAGAAGAAGAAGGAAAGATTAATTTTAGCCATAAAATAAATGAAGACGATGAAAAAATATTCAACATCTTTCTATGTTTTTTTTTTTCGTTGTTTTTTGCTTGAGCAAACCGGGTCTTTGCTGAATAAGACTGTTGAAATCTATTAACTCTGAAAAAAATACAAAAAAGTCAAAGGATCCAGAGATAAAGCCCTTCCAGATTTTCTGCTTCCTTTTAAACATTCCCGTCTAAAATCAAATTTTCAATCACAAGTCAAGGTCTCCGTCACGGACAAAACTAAACATTCCGAATCCAGAGTTAACATCAGAACAGGAAATGTTAGCTGTTATCCTCTGTTATTCTTTTAGCACTGTGTGTTTTTTGGAACATTTTTACAGCAATAAACAAAATTAAACTGTTTTTCAAATTTCATTTTTTTTCCCAGCAGAAAATCCGAAGATCTGATCTGACTCGAGCCGAGCGGTCCGATCGGTGACCGATTCTTGTGCAACGTCTGCCGTCTGGACCAGCGCAAAAAAAAAAAAAGAAAAAAAGAAAAAAGGGCTGACCTGAGGGCTATATGATGATGAACGTGTGTCCCTGGCAACAGGCTGTCCCAGTTGGACGAATCTATTTAGCCGCTGCCAGAGACAAAAGCCAGAAATCTCATCTGGCTCTGGGATAAAGTAGCCCAGGGACGGCTGCGCTGTGCTCTTGGCAATACTATAAACATCCTATCGTTACATGTCAGATGCTTGGCACGGTACGGGGAAAGCGTACAAAACAGAGAAATGAAGCACTGAAGATGTCTTCCGCCTGTAAATCAGAGCTGTCCGATTAATTAGTTTATTAAAGGGGAGAAAGAAAGAAGGGGGAAAAAATGATTGCACCTCCAGACAGATTTAATGTGCATTTAGTGCCAGACAATAGCCTTCGCCATTCGTATGCAAAAGCTAAGTATACGAAACAAGCCGGTTTTGACGCCAATTGAAGGCCAGCGGGGTATAATGAGGGGGACCTCCCAGCACCCCTCCACCGCCACTCCCGCCTGCTCCTGCTAACCTGATGTGAGTGTCTGATGATAAAGAGGCACGGTTGGGTTCTGGCTGGATGGGTTTTTTTTATTTTTTTTTTTATGGGGGGAGCGATGGAGGTGGTGGTGGTGGTGGTGGTGGTGGAGGTGGTTTTGGGCAGAGGACAAAGCCGTGAAATGGTGCTTGTAAAGGACGGGCCCTGGCCCCTGCATTGAGATGTCAATCTCAATCGGCTTTGTGAGATGAGGGCTGTCATCGGGCAGGAGACGCACACTGATCCGAGAGCTTCCCTTTTTCTCTGCAGGATCCGAGTTTATGGACCTGAATCTGCGTCTCTACGTCTCTGCGTCCGCCTCATACCTAAAAATAATCCTGTGCCCCAGACTAGTCGAGCGTTTGCCAGATACTAATCTTGAGTTAATATCCCGTGCAAATAAAATAAATTGAACTATATAATCTGATTAAAAAATACTAATAGAAGAAAAACATTTTCCACAGTATTGGTTTTCCCAACAACAACAACAACAACAGCAACCGGGGTTTAAACAGAAGCCCAGGAGTCAGGTTCTTTGTCACCAGCATGCGACCTCGCTATTGTGAGCGAGCGAAAGAATGACAGAGATGTCACAACCTACTGTCAAGACTTGAGGACTGTGTAAGGAAAAGATTTGATGGGCAGCGAGAAAGCACAAAGACGCCGAGTGAGGGTGGACGAGAAAGACAGAAGGACAATATAGACGTAGTGACTGGGGCAGTCTGAAGCGGAAGCGAATAGACAGGAGGTGGGAGATGTACAGACTTAGAGAATAGGCGCACTGCGGCGATCGGGACTTCATTCAGGGCGATGGCTTCATGCAAATGCGTTTGTTTGACTAATGTAAAGCTCGGACTTTGCCTTTCAAATGAGGCATTTAAAGTCCATTTGTTGCAAGCGGTAAAGCAAAGAAAAGCTGACTAATGATGACAAACAGCCGAGAAGAATCTTATTTTCATATTTTCACCGTCAGCTCTTTGATGTTTGATGTACAAGTTCTAATTACACTTGAAAGCCAGACCCGGAGCAATTACACACACAAAGGCGCGTCGAACTTGACAATAATACCTCTACCAGCTAACGACTTCGACTTAAATAGCAACGATTCGTACAAAAGACTGACTGCCTGTTACAGAGATTTATTTTGACTCTATGCAGATGATCAACACCGCAGCGTTTGTGTGAAATTCTATCCTGATCATGAGGCTCTTAAGCAGTTTGGAAACTTATACAGGAAGATGAACAACAACTTTGACCCCAGACAACGTCTCTAATCAGGCTTTTATTTTTCAAATCTTATTCGGTAAGCAGTCAGATGTCAAATGTGCAGCTCTTATCAGTTAAACCGTGTGTATGGGGTTTATCACGTAATGACATGAACGTAACGGAAAGTTTCAAATCGTCAAACAGAAATCTTGAACTAGTAACACTTGTATTAAATCTATTATGGAAAATTCACTTTTTAGTCATTTTGCTCCATTTTATTTATTTATTTATTTATTTATTTATTGTATTGGCTGGTGTTTTCGAGTAAATTTAATTGAAATTGATTCGCTTTTAACAAACGGTCATTGCCGCTCTGTCGCAAAGTAGTTTTACAGAATCAAAAGAAAATTCTAGAAATGTGTATGAAATTTGATTAGATGAATAATAAAGTCAGTTAGAATTTTTGTCCCCTAAGGTGACATCACGGAACAACAACCTCTTCGCCAGCTTGTTTCTCAGCTCTTGCTGTCCTTTGGTGGGGGCGTGGCTCAGCGGAAGCTCATTTACATAAACACCGAAATGGCGCGCTCGCAAGAGAAGTGAAACACAACGGAGTGGAAGGTAGAAAAATGCATTATCTGAGCAGGATTTCAACCGAAGCAATAACACACCTGCACTTTAGGAGAGCTCTGAGACTAGTGTTAACTAAAGAATTAGTACAACATGGGACCTTTTTATTTATTATAATTTTTTGAAGCATACAGTAAATATTTTTTAGTTAAGTACTAGGCCACTGAATGTCTCTAAAAAATATCCTGGACGAGTTTAGACATCATTTTGTTTCTCATCAAACCATTCCGTGAGGTCTTGATAGGCGTTGAAGAAGCCACACCCATCAGGACGCCATAAGAGAATAAAGATGAATATCGGAACATTTTTTACTTTGATTTTTGACCTTTGTTATCAGCCAGGAGAAAGGAAAAAAAAAAAACATACAGTACATGTTTTCCACCCTTTTATTCTTGATAAAAGTGTAAAACAGAGCCAGTATCTGTACGTTTTTGGAGCTGTTAACTCTCCAAATATCTCTATATCTGTATCTGTGTGCAGATTTAAACCTGGAATGAGCATCGGAAGGATATTTTTAAAAAAAATGAACCACAGGAAAGCACACAAACAAACAGAAATATCCACATGGTGAGCATGGTGAGGAAATCCTGGCCCACTTTGGACGAATCAGGATGAGCCTTGGGTGTTTGTAAAGTATGATCATGGCTTACCTGGGTGTTTAACTTGTTTAGTGATTTGCATGAAACATTCACAGCGGATCTGTGGTCCTTTATGACCTGCAGCTCTGCTCTAGGTCCACTGTCCGACTTTAGATTTTTAGTCTTAGTCACTGGAGAGGTACCACGCTAATGTAGCTGCGAGGGGTTTTAAATTTTTTTAAAAGTTTCTTTTTCTTGATAACTTTGTTACATTGGTATAATAATAATCATTTTAATTCATAACATTTCACATATCAATGTTTATACTGTACAATCCCACTTTGAACTTGAAACCCTCACATCTCAACATAGAGATACAGCAGCTATTTATACAGTTAGTAATCTGCGGTATCTGACCCTTTACTGGACCAAATCATCAGATTTCTGTGCCACGTGCTTCATTGCAACGCTGTAGCTGATGATGTCATAAAAGCCATTATTTTGAACCATATCAAAACTGGTGAAAATGGAAACTAGTGGTTAGCACGGTCACCGTGCACCTCCAGGATCCGGGTTCAATTACCGCCTTGGGGTCTGTGAGCATGGAGTTTGATGCACACCAAGCGAACACAGGATACACGAGGCAGCCATCATGCGTGTGCATATGCGTAGTAATAAAACAAGTATTTTTCACCATATGGTTGATGGAACTAGTCCAGTAATGAACATTATTATCAGACTGCTCGCTGCTGCCCACATGTAAGTAAAAGCCTCTTGTGTGAGGTCTGTTTTGAGGTCTCACCTCCAAGTCTCAACCGGATGCCTGGCTAACAATTCTGGATTTCAACATTACTATAGAAGCGAACACAAGACAGTAGTCTGCCCCCAATGCTGTCGTTTTTGTTCTTCCTTAATCATGCTTTCCGCATCTTGTTCCATCATGGACTCTTGATATTATCACATGACAGTATGTGGAGTTTTATTTAATCTTTGATTTCAGATCAGTCGAAAGTGGTACTTTGACCTCTCGAGCGTAACAGCGCCGATTAGACCTCGGATACGCTACGTTCCTCGCATCAGGTAGCTCGTTCAGTGTCTCCATTAACTATCAGGATGGTTCACTGGTTTTCTTTTCTGCATTGTGTGGTCCTGCAGATACTCTGAACAGCAATTGCAGGGTATTTAAACCACTTTAATTGTCCCTTTGTGCAAAACTACTCCACCATTTCGTGGCGTTTTGAGAGAAACACACCCTGAGGTTATAGGCATGGAGCTGGCTCTAATGTCTGCCTTTATTGGGTGGGTAATGAAGCCACTTTTAAAATACAGGCAGCAGTAACCTAACCAATTGCTGCACTTTATTTAAGTCGAGCTCTATTCCGCCGTAGGACGTGTTCCCCGTTTAGTAAATATTCGTTGAGATATATGGAAAAATATCGCAAATATGACCTTCACATTAGTTTGATTAAATTTACATTACTGTTTTAGCGCTTAGAAAGAAATTATTTGGTTTCTGATCTTTTTTTTTTTTTTCTCCAAGAAAAAAAAAAAAAACATCCATTTTTTCTCCAGATGGCCCATAAAACTATTTCAGATTCCCATTTTAAATGGAATTGGCCACACCAGTTTTTTATTTTGGCACCATAACTCAAGCAAGAGGAAATGTCAAAAAAATATATGAGTGGGAGAAAAAAAATATCCAGTAAACTTTTTAATGTACTTTTTTTCTTTTTCTGACGGGAAGTTTTACAGGCTTGTTGGCTTTCCACAAGATTGCGTCCTTCTTTTTTTTCACTCCAGCATCACTTTCAGATGGCATCCGTGGATAAGAAAATCAAAGCAGAGCAACTGAGGTCTCAGAGATGGCTATAAAGACTGTTAAAAATGGAAGATCTATATTTTTGAGCAGGGCCTCAGCGAGCGCTGTGTTTGTTTGGACTGGAGGCAGCGATGTGGTTGCGGGAGATCAGGAGTCGCGAGTGGTATTTGGCCACAATCCGGGGCAGCCCCATTAAAGGCCGGGTCTGCTATACGGTGACACAGACATGCTTTCGTCTTTTAGCCGCGTCCTTCAATAGTCCGTTCGTCTCCCTGCACATATATAACGCGTCTCTATCAAAATTAAGCAGTTTTGAAAGATATTTACAAGAATTTCCAGACTTCCTCTAGACTACGTTCATTTTGAAAATATGCAAAATCTTCTCTAATCAGCCACTTCATTAAGTACACCTTCCTAGTACTGGGTTGGACCTCTTTTTGCCTTTCGAACCGCCTTATTCAAAAAGGTGCTGGCAGCATTTACAGAGTTTGGTCCATATTGACATTATAGGATCATGCAGATGCTGTTCATTTGTTTGCTGCACATCCACAAATCTTCTATTCTGCAATTTTGGTGAGCTCATTCAAATTGTAGCCTCATTTCCTGTTCGGCACCTGGCGTGGTCTTCTGCTGCTGTAGCACACCTGAAATTCCCGGTAGATCAGCAAATTATCAGTCTCTTACTGTATATGGCATCAAACTTAACCGGTAGTTTTCCTAGTTGCATGAAATCAGAGCTTTCAAACCTGCAAAAAAACTCTCTTATTACAACAAAATAATAATTTGGTTGATTAATATCCATGACACCTGCTTGCATCGACTCTTAATTAGCTCCTATAATGATGACAACTACACTATGAGACATTTTTTAAAAACATATAAGGAATATCTTTCCAATCAGTGTTTGGGTACTCACTCTCAGGCTCAGATTAGGATGAAAACGGATTTGTTTAGCCAGACATTCTGTTCAATAGAATTTTTCGTAAATAAAGATGAACCACTCAGAGAGTTTTTTCTTGCTCTATAGGGACAAATCGAACAAACTATAGATTAAATCTATTTATTTTTACATTTAAAATTTTTGATCATATTTTTTTTTTCATTTGTAAAGCTGCTTTGCGAAAACGTTCAAATAGCTATAGAAACCTAATCGAATCAAATTGACTTGAAAGAAGTTCATTAGCGTAGAACGTGATACAAGGAGATTCGCGCAACACAGATCCGTTCGCTTTCACCGTACGTCCTCCCTCAGACGCCATAAAACCTGGCAGCAGAATTCACTAATAATGGTCTGGGCCATGGGAACGAATTCTCGATGCACAATGACGAAAAAGACGATGCTGCGGTCCTGCCTCAACTTTTTCAGTAGTAGAGATGATGGCTCTTATACTGTGAAGACAGGGTCGTACTCATACACCCAAGTTTCGTCACAGGTAATGATCCACGACATTGGGGACGGGTCATCCACGGCACACTGCCGGTTCTTGGCATACTTCGATGTGATGTTCCTTCTGCTCCTGGGTCAGCAGCCTGGGGATGAACTTGACAGCAACATGGCGCACGTTCAAATTACACCTGAGGACTGTCTGGACTGTTCCTTAGGACACACAGACAATGTCTCAACGTTGTGGATTGTTCTCCGACGATCATCATGCACAAGTTGCTGAATGGTTTTGACATTTTTGCGGGTTGAGCTCATTGAAGGTCTTCAGCTCTCGAGAATGCTTCATTGCAGCATCACCGTAAACGTGCCGAATGATGTCAAACGTCTCTTTCGCGTGAACTTTCACGTTCACGCTTTTCTCTAACTTGTTTATCCATGATGAAATAGCAGACGTGATAATGCACTTGGCCAGAATTGCACCAGTTGAACAGATACAGTACGACGTCTTTTGGCACACCGACTTATTGTTTTGATGCTTTGGCTATGTGCCATCTAGCACACATGATCGTCATGTATCAGTATTGTTCACCTTTACCATCTATATGCTGTAATGATTCACAATCCCACTATCCAGGGTTGTCGAAAAGAAGATTGGTTCCTGTTTGAGGAAACTGGTTTCTTTCGAGGTTTTATTCCTTATGACATGTTAGAGTTTTTTTTCTCCGCTTGAAACTGTTGCCTTTGGCGTGCTCATTAGCGATCTAGATTTACAATCAAACTTCTGTAATTGCTTACAGAGTCGACAGGAATTTGACTCAGCAGATCTGTACAAGCTAACACAGGATGACCTAACCCTGATAACCTTGCATGTGGTCATGTTAATTTGATATTATTTCTGAGCCAAGACTGCAAACGTGGCATGTTTGGTAAAAAGGGGTGCCATTTTAGGGAAATCATTAATACTGTAGGATATTTAGTTCATTCAAACACATACCCCAGCCTAGTGTGTATTGTTAACCCAAGCATGACTCTCTCTCTCTCTCTCTCTCTCTCTTCTGAACCTGATTGTCTTCAGTGTATCCATGCCCATTCAGCATCTCACCTCTACTATACGTACTGTACTTGCCATCCAAGCCATTGCTGGCTTATTGTTTCATGTTTGTGTACTTGAGAGGTGCTTTTGCAGCCGCTTTGCTGACACAACAGCTGGGACTTTTCCTCTGCAGGACAGAACAAGAAGATTAATGCTAAAATAGAGGGATGAACAAACACTGACAACCGAGAAACTGGCCATGCTCGAAGAGCTTAACCAAACAAAGATGGCCGATGAGTGCGACGGGAGGCTACGTTGCCTCTCACAGCCCAGAGGTTTTGTCACGTCCTAGTGATCCCGGGAGGATTTTATTATTTTTTTTTCCACTTCCAGGCCCAAATGTCCCTTCTTGTTTCTGGAGCCTGCTGACAGCAGCATTCTTCCTCCCCCACGGATGTATCGAGGAGACAAGCGAGTTGAGGTTTGTTTGGGGCCGGACCTGAGAAAGCACTGCTAGTTTGTTTTAATTACCCCCATGCTGGCACTCCTTACTGGGTCCCGTATGTGAAAGCTGGCTTTCTCCCATCTCCATGCCAAACAGGGGTCAGCAACCTGCTAGAGCAGTCTCAACAAACAACCTCAAATCTAATGAATGAATAGCATGAAGCATTAAAGTTTTAAACAATTGGATCAACGTTTTTAATATTATTGATGCTCAGGTTCAGGAATTCTTAACTGCACAAGCTGAGAGAACAGTGGACAGAGTGGACACCAATCGTTCCATTGGTATTTCGAGACATATCACTGAGCATGAAACAATCCTGGAGGCTTATACCATGTTTGTGTAATAATATTATTGCAATTTTATGTAGTGTATGACTAAGAAGAGAGGATTTCTTAGTTATTATTATTATTATTATTATTATTATTATTATTATTATTATAACTGGACCTTTTTTTTTAACCCTTAAAACTCAAGTGGTGCCAGAAACACATCATTGGTGATCAATGAGTCCTGCTGGTGTGTATCGACGGGGAGGCTTCAGATATCAAAATGTGCATTTGAGTTTTCAGATATGTCAAGTAGAACGAAAGTTATCATTATGTTTAAAACACAACTTTTACTGCCACCAGAATATTGGAATGATGTCGTACAAATGTTGAACTCATCAAATATTCATGTTATTATTATTATCATTTTAATTTCATTTATTATTATTATTATTATTATTATTATTGTTCATAGAAACAACTGAAAACAACCATAAAAACACAGGATCATATGTATCTGTATCTGTGCTATCTCTTTATCTAGGTGACCCATTTATTGGTTTTTTTCTCAGTCATGTTTGTATAGTTGGTTAAAATTCAATAACATTCAGTTCATCATATTGCCTAGGTTGTGCTGAAAATAAAGATATCTCACTCTATATTGCACAATCCTGAGCCCTATATACAGTATATTTATTTGTTTAAAACGTCGTTTTTAAAGGTCTGTGTGCGAGTGTTTCACACACAAGCATATAATTCTAATGTTATGTCTAAGCACTAAATATGAAAATACTGTTCACTCCCTGTCCAAAGTTTAAACACACGTTTTTTTTATTGAATGCTGTTCTTTTCTATATTGTAAAAACGATGCTGAATGCATAAAAAAAAAAAAAAAATGCTGTCTGCAACTATCTGATGTGTTGGGTGTGTAGTCTTTTGATGATTTATGAGAATGTTAACTCTAAATTAACTTCTTCCTTTCCTGAGACGCTCCTCATGAGAGTCGGGTTTATCAGAGAGATTTATGGCTTGCGCGACTCCACCTGCAGCGGTAACATCGGAGATGGACTGACCTTTATGTCTTGGAGTGAGGACCGACTTTTTACTTGATTACATCATCCCATATGTCTTACATTCCTAGTTTTGATGTTTTCACGGTTGTTCTACAATGCAGAAATTAAAAAAAAAGTTAAGAATAGCCATCGAATTAGATTGAAGTATGGACTGCCTTTTAAAAACTGAAAACCTGACATGTTTACTAGTTACCTTGACAGCGAAACACTTTCTTTGTCAGACCAAATGTTAGATTTGATTGTAATGCCGAGAATTCTGGGTAATTTACCAGGATTTGTCCTGATGTCTTGACGAGAAACAATTTCCATATACAGTGGTACCTCGGCATATAGACGGCATACGAGTGAACAAAACCAGCCAAACGCGGCTAAATTGTGCGTAAGTCTGGGAACCATTCAAAATTTGTTTGCGTCAGTGGAAAGCCAAGTGTTTTTTTTTTTTTTTTTTTTGCATGCAAGATTTAGTGAAGACACTAGTGTACCATGTGATGTGTTCCTAGAATATTAGCAATGACGGTAGCAAGAAAAAATTAAAAAACGGAGCCACTTTCAGTTTGGTTTTTAAAGCAGCCGGTGCCAAGAGGAATCATAACTCCAGCTTAAGTGAGGTTTAATGTCTATTTATTCCATATTTTACTTCATTTACATGTCTTTGTTAAATGTTTTGATTGTTTTTATATGCAAAACTATGATTATAGTGTTGGAAATTGGTAACATTTGTAATATTTTTGGGTGGCTGGATTTGCATTATTTCCGATGGGAAAAGACATTTTCCAATACGAAATTTTCGCCTTCAGAGCTCGCCTCCGGAGCGGATCAAATTTGTATCCCGAGGTTCCGCTGTATAATACACTCATAATATTGCTTTTGCTTCCAACAGCATTAACCCTATAGAATTACTCACATTTTAAGAAACAATCCGGTTAACCCAAGGATGGGATTTTTCCACAACAAGGTATTTATATAACACCTTAAAGACTATAAAACCCTAAATGTCTTGTTATTATAGCCTGTTATTTGACGGCTATAAAGGCTGCTTTACGTACGTTATTCAGTCATCACAGTGCTGAGAATTATGTAATGAGGTCGGTGAAGGAATGAGAAAAGGGAGAGAGGAAATAGATTTCTGTCCTAATTAAAGTCCGGTCCATGAGACAGTAGTTTCGAAAGTCAAGTGACTGCAGAGAGCATCCGGAGTGTCCAGAGATTGAAGAGCTCCACAGCTGCTTCCTGTCCTGTAGAACCTGCTCAGGCAAGAGGGAAGCAGTTTACTGTAACTGAGAGAGAGAGAGAGAGAGAGAGAGAGAGAGAGAGAGGAAGTATGTGTGTTAAAATGAATGAGTAGCGAGAGAGATGGAAGCGGGGAAAAGTGGAACACATGTGAGTGTTTATGTTTTTTAGAGAAAGAGAGAGACAGAGTGAGTGAGTGAGTGAGAGAACGAGAGAGAGAGAGAGAACTGTTTCCTGGTTTTAAGTGAATGTGACTATTACCGTGGTATTAATGTCTGCAGATTGCATGTTTGTTCCTGCCCCCACATCCGCCCGCACTTCTCCATCCACAGCCGTGAAATTGGGACCATGTGTTTTGTGCTGCGTTCCAGTCCGGCAACAAGACACAGGGCTGTTTTTCTTTCTCATTCCTCCTGCCGGAACTGTGGGCCAGAAAATACGTTCCGCCCCCCTCATCCCTACTCACTCACCCACCTAACACACACATACTTACACACCACACACACACACACACACTCTCGGACTCATTGTATAGTCCGGACAATGAAGATCTATCACTTTTGTTAATGAGAATGAATCTTTTTGATATGTAGGTGTGGGTGGAACTGACTGTAGCTATTACCGAGCAAGTTTTAATCAGAATCTATAGTCCTCCCTTATTGTAAGAGAGACTAGCAGTATATCAACCTTTCTTTCATCAGGGAAGTTCGGAAATTTTTTGGATCGCGTACAAATATATCAAACTCTGTTGAATTTCATTAGCCGCAAACGATAAGGCGAGAAATATGAGATATGTCGGAGTACAAACCCGATAAAACACAGTTTGTGATTATATTAATGTTGGATCAGAGTTAGAAAGTATTGCTATAATTGTACTTCATTACCTGCACTATTTGGAATATTTCTGGTATTCATGATTATTGAATTTATTCTTACTTTAGGAAATTTAAAAAAGAAAAAAAAAAAACTTTTTAGTCTCAAAATTACAGTGTTAACTCTACAGTGATCACTTTCTCGCCCAAATCAGTCGCTTCTTTGCAATTATTTGCGCTTATTTGCAAGCTAATCGGTCATCAAGCTAGCATTTTCTTTTTTAGCATTTACTTTGCTTTTCTCCTTTTAGTAAAAAATAACTCACCATTAAAGCTAGTGAAGCATGTTAGCAAGGCACAAAATTTGCTAGCGCGATTTTTTTCTCTTTGCTAACGCTACCGAGTGCTGAAAGTAGTTTAACCTAACCCTAACCCTAACCCTAACCCAGTCTTGGTAGTAAGAGTAAGAGTCAAGGGATTTTTGAAAGTTTTGATTTTGAGCATTTTAACGAAAATCTATTCAATTTTAATAATGATGACCTCTTGAGCATGCATATGTGTGTGTGTGTGTGTGTGTGTGTGTGTAACAGGGAGTTGACGTTAAGCTTCCGTCTAATGGTGTAATCTGTTTAGCTGGAGGTCTGGGTCTAGGTCTGTAGATTTGAGTGTTTATGGGCATGGCTTTTACAGCACTGATTATGGGGGCGTAGCATTTAGAAGCTCCTACACAAGCGTAGCAAGTTAGCTTTGAACAACATACATTTGACGGAACGAAATTTGACAAACTCTGTAGAATTTCATTGTAACAATAAATAAGGCGAGAAATATGAGATATGTCTGAGTGCAAACCTGATTAAACACTCAGCTGATGGGGAATTTGTGATTATAGTAAGACCCAGATTGGACAATATTGGTATAAATGTACTTCATTACCTGCATTATTTCTGTTACTCATGATTATTGAATCTATTCTTACATACATGAAGAAACAAACTTTTTACTTTTTACTCTCAATCTTTTTCTTCCTGTTTAACCTGCAAAATTACAGTCTATTGCATTGTGTCATGTTGTTGCTCTTGTTCACACTTTTGCACGTGCACTTTTTTGTCTTTTTGTCCAGCTCTTAGCTAGTTTTGTTAATTAAAAAAAAATATATCTGGACCAATTTGAATTTGATTTAAAGAAGTAAGAAAACTGGCCTACTCTCACCTCTGACCTCTCCCTCACTCATTTTAGTGTGGTCATTCTAACTCCATCCATCTATCTAGTAAACTCTATAGTCCAACTAGGGAGGCCAATGTATTTATTCCCATTTGTACGATTTGTACGTCCAATTAGGAATGATGGAATATAGCAAGAATAATGTTAGTCAAGATTCGCATACTGCAGGTAATTTGGGAAGCCAATGAACCTATTCCGCGTGGCTTTGGACTGTGGGAGGAAACCCACTAAGCACAGGGAGAACATGCAAACTCCACGGACACCAATGTGGGAATCGAGCCCAGGACCTGGAGGTGCGAGGAGACAGTGCTAACCACTGAGCCGCACTGCCGCCTAATTACAACTAACCAATTTACTAGCTTACAAGGTTGTTAACTTTTTTCATAAATAGAAATGCTAGTCTTAATTCTTGATTTTTCTCAGTTAATTAACAAAATGAGATACTTTTGACTTTCAGCTCCATACACCAACTTTTATTTAACTTTTTTTTTTTTTTTTTGTCCGCGCTTTAAAATTAAAACCCTTTTTTTGGTGAACATCAGTTGCACCGTTCGTTCACATCGTCATACAGTATAAGCACCGAAGTCTCCCATGCCTGTGTGTCGTGTCACTATGACGAGTTAATGAAGTGCTGAGGGGAGTGTCGTTTCGTCTCCTCGGTCACAGTCTGGAGGGTTTTACGGCTGTGACTCCTTCTGCTCGAAACAGAGACGATTAGTGGAGTGTGTGGAAACACCCAGCATTCCCAAGCCAGTGAATCCTCACTCTCATATTCATTCACACATGTGGGATTGATAAGGTTTTCAACCTCTAACCTCTCACCCCTGCACAATGCCATGCTCCCATCAGCCTCGCTCCTGCTTTCACATGCTTTCTAAATCTCTGCTTTTCATTTGTTTTGTTATAGTGTTCACAATTACGTAAGACATAAGACACAAAGCGTTTAAGTCTCCAAAACAGGAACATCTTGGGTTTGGTTTGGAAAAGACACAGTGTTTAGTGAAGGATCTAGGGTAATTTTTGGATTTAGTATATTTATTTTTTTTTCGCTGTCTAGCTGGGAAAGCGCATGGACTGAAAAAAGGAGGCATTGTTTAGCCATGAAGAAAATAACACTTTATTTAATAACGCTTATTTACTAACCATTTCATCCAGTGTGGTTTAAAATTGTACAGAACTATGAACATGTTGTTCGATTTTTGCTTCCAGGGACCAAAAACTCCACATATTCCAAGGACTTTATTTGAGCCATTAGAGCCGTTTAGTCCCAGATGGAGAAACACTGTACAGCAGACGCGTCATGTTTTTATTATTATTATTATTATTTATTATTAAAATCTCATTTATATTAAAGTTAACATTATTTACACTAATGTTTGCTTTTGAGTTTTTATTTTATTCAATAAACCCCCTTTTTTAATCAACGATGCAGAAAAAACAAAAATTAACTCATCAAGCTTAAATATTTTGAATATTATTAAATTCTAATATTTCCCCTTTATCAGAAATTCTTATATTAAAAAGTAAGTCCAAAAAAAACATTCTACAGAAAATAAATAAATAAATAAATAAATAAATAAACCCTTTGTTTTAGCAATTGAAGAGATCTCATATTCCTCATTATGAGATAATTATATACTGTATATATATTTAAAAAAACACTTAAAATGTCTACTAATCATATGAATATTATTGCGACATAATATGAGTGTTTGCTAATTCCAAGTTTTTATTTAAAATGAAGACCAAAATGGTCTTTTAATTGCTGAATAGATAAAAAATAAAAAAAAATCAAGCATTTATTTCTAAAGAGAAGTAAAACAAAAATAGAAAAAGAATAAGTTTGAAGCAGGTAGATCTAGAACTTCTGGATTTATAGAAAGTTTAGAAATAGGCCTAAAAGTCTTTTCAATAATAATTTCATCATGATAAATATGACATAACTTTTCCTTTATTTGAGACATCTCGACTTTTTTAAATGTTTTTTTTGTAACAAAATAGTCACTGAAATAACATCCTTCATAGCAGTTGCTAGTCATTTCCACCAATTTGATTAACAACACCCGGTACATGGTGCTTTGTTGATTCTGTACTAATAATGCTCCAAGATAGAAATCACTGACCCACAATCTGATTATCTCCTTGATATACGACTTTCTCTAGATAAACGACAGGTCACTTCAGGGCGTCCGAATGCTTCGGCTGATTGGGAGTGGATATGAGATAGAGATAGTGCATGCCCCGGTCTCTCCACTCTCTCTCTCTCCCCCGACTCTCGGCAGATATGCGACCTCTGCACCTGCGTAAACAGCCACGGCCAACTGGGAGCCACCCCAAAGAGTGGACAAAGGCTCTGGGTTTAGAGGCAGAATGGGGTGTCGGCTCTCCCCAGGAACCTCCTGCTATCTGAAGGGGTCAAGTTTATTTTTCCTGCCAGGGGGGTGAAGGGGGAGACCGTGGAGGTGAGAGAGAGGGGACGAGCAGAACCCGGTGGAGTGGTGAGGAGATGCAGGAGGGGGAGGATTATTTTTTGGTGGGGGGTAAAAGGACAACGAGAGGCTCGTATTAACTTGCGTCCAACCTCTTACAGTAAGCTTATCTTGGTGACTTTGAGTGCTTCCAGGACAGGAAACGTCTCATGCACAGGGTGATGTTAGGTGTAGTGGAATTTATTTATTTTTTGTTTATTTTAAAGCTGGAATGAATTTACATTATAAAATGAATCATTGGTAAAAAAAAAAAAAAAAAGAAAACATCCTGCAAAAAAAAATAATAAATAAACCTTTTGTTTTATCAAGTAAAGATGTCTCAAATTCCACATTATGAGATAATTATATTTTTTAAAGCATGATTAAAATGTCTTCAATTAAAATAATTAAATTAGTCCTATTAATATTAATTTGAGGCTTTAAATTCTTCTTTTTTTTCAGCAGATTTTTTTATTTATTATAAAAACATTGAAAAAAATATATAGCACAACTATGTTATATATAGGCTTAAACTGTGTATATCTTTCAACACCTGTTCAGCTGCACTTTAATGCAAATATCTATTCAGCCAATCACATGGGAGCCACTAAACGCATTTAGGCATGTAGACCTGGTCTAGACGATCTGCTAAATTCAAACCGAGCATCAGAACGGAGCAGAAAAAGTGACTTTGAACAGTCAGTATGTCTGAGTATTTCACAAACTTCTGATTTTATACGCACAGCCGTCCATAAGACATGTCAGTATGGACCAAAATCCTAAAAAAAAAAACAACAAAAAAAACGTTTCCTTGTTGAATCGTTAATGGTGCCAGGAATTCAGGCAAAAGAGGGTCGGTGTACTTAACGAGGTGCTCGATCAGTGTAGGTGGAGTAAGTCTGTCTGTTTAAAAGACATTTAGTCAAAATGCTCTATGATGCAGTCTCTAAAATATTAAGAATATAAGTAAAGGAAAAGGAAACATTCTTTCATATTAGCTCCTAAACGCTAACAATTCATTACGCCGACGCTTGGCACCGACGCGTCATAAAAGCTCCTGTTGCTCCAGAGGAAGCCTTGGCGTCACCAATAATATATTCCTGGCAGTTTTAGCATGTCTGTCTGCCCTGCTGTTCTCTTTGCACTACAGACATCATAAAATTTTACAAGAGAGCTTCGTTCCCAGAGGAGACAATAACGGGTCAGGGAAAGGAAAAAAAAAACCCAACAACAACAACAACAACAACAAAAAAAAAACAGCCGCAGCAGTGTAACCAGCATGCACCCGGAGAGACGAGTTCTCATGGTAATCACCTGACTGAAACCAGTCGCCCGAGACGTTTGTTTTGGTGTCATCAGGCTGTTGTGTTGTCTGGGTTACTGATTCACCCTGGCAATGACCACTGGGGCAGAAACGGGCCAGTTCTTCGGTGAAAGGAGGCACGTGTTCATGCAGATGTATGTTGTGATACGACTGCAAGGATATTATTATTCATCAACCTGCTTATTATTAAAGCATTTGGTATGGATAGGTCAGTCTTATACAAGTATATCTATAACGTAGTACACGCCATGGCCACTTTATTATGAACAACAAAATAAGGTCTCCGCCAGAATGAGACTTTTCACAATGTTCACACACACTCTGAAATAAGACACAAGTCATGCAGTGAGGTCTCTCTCCAGATCGTTGTCGTCCTGTCTAACAGAAGAGGATCCTGATGAGCTCACAGAATCTTGCAGTCCATTAGCCGTGAGTTACGACACGTCGAGATGCTGCTCTGCTCACCGCGGTTGTAAAGAGCGGTTATTTGAGTCACCTGTCAGCTCAAACCAGTCTAACCATTATCCTTAGGCCACACATCAACAAGACCATAGAACGGGAGTGTTGTTGTTGTTTTTTTTGTTGTTGTTTTTTTCACCATGTATTATGAATCCACATGTTGGAGCATTGTGTATTAAGCTTTTACAAACATTAACTGGTTTAAATGGTTCTTTAGACCTCCAGAGAATGAGACCAAAGATTCAGAATGCAATCCAAAAATTGACTCGTAACAATCAAGATCAGTGCCGGCAAACACAGCATAGGCCAATGAAGAATATATATATATATATATATATATATACTGTATAAATATAGATGTGCTTAGATGGGAGTTCTGCCGGTGTGTGTTAAAAGAGATGCTTTAGACTTCAAACTGTATATTTGGGTTTTTGGGTATATGTCAGATAGAATGAAGGTTATTATTACTTTTCTTTCTTTTTCTTTTTTTTTTTTTTTTTTACATTTTGCAACAAAACAAAAGCAGTGGTACAGGTATCTTGACAAGAAGCAAAATTTTGTTACATATCCAAATGGCTATAAATGCTTAAGAGCAAAGACAAAAATAAATGAGAATTATAAAAGAAGTTTAGGACGACATAGTCAATGGGTACCCTCAAGAAAGTTCCAGAACATTATTCTTACTTTGATATGATGTAAATTTTAGCACTACTGGAATATAGGAATGACATCGCAAAAATGACAAACTCTCAAAATGATCACATTATTATTATTGATATTATTATTACTTGTTCATAGAACCAAACAAAAAAAACAACAGTAAAAAAAATATGTGATCGTGTGTGATTTCTGTGCCTATGTCTCATCATCTATACGGCTTTATCCTGTATTCAGGGTCACGGGGGGCCTGGAGCCTAACCCAGGAGGCGTACGGCACGAGGTGGGGTACACCCTGGACAGGGTGCCAATCCATCGCAGGGCATGCACACACTCACACACTCCAGGCAATTTGGGAACGCCAATTAGTCTCCTGCATGTCTTTAGACCGTGGGAGGAAACTAGAGTACCAGGAGAAAACCCACCAAGCACGGGGAGAACATCATGCAAACTCCATGCACACAGACCCAGAGGCGGGAATCGAACCCAGACCCAGGAGATGACAAAAAGGGCTACTCTAAAACTCTTAGCTGTTAAACTTTACATACTCTAAACTATAAACTCCGTCTACTTTCCTTAAACGTGACCCAAATCACTGCGGAGTCGGAAACTGGAACGATGCCTGAATGTAGAACCAGACATTTCAGTACGGTGGCAGAAATGGTGCTTCTTTATTTTGCTAAGCGTCTTAGGCTGACACGCAAGCGCGAGGGAAAGAAAGTGCTCTTTGTTAGGAAACACATTAAATTAAATTGCTTCTTTTCAGCCCCCTTGGTCCTCCCGTCTACCTGTTTATCTAACATCCTACCCCACTGCTGGGATAATAGCCCTAAAAGCCTGGGTTGTGTTCTCCTTCGCCATAGAAATGACATTGCCGGATAAACAGAGTGGCCTATCGCTGGTAGGTGCGTGGCGCGGGCCAGGTCACGGTAACTCCTTTTGGACAGCGTGAAGGCTACACTTCGGCTCTGAGAGACGGGGCTTTACTCTGTACACGCACCACTACGGTGTGGTTCGCATCAGCGCTGACTGCGCGTAGCTCAGCGGCGACGGCGGCGGCTGCCGCGCATGTCTACTGCAATTGTGTTTCTAATTAAGCGGCCGAGATGGAGACAGACAGGCTGCCTGTTGGTGCTGGTGCCGTTCAACAAAATAAATAAATAAATAAATAAATAAATCGAACCCACTCCCCCCGCTCCTCCCTCCAGATGACTTATCCTAATCTTTCATTCCTCTCCTCATTGGATTTTTTTTTTTTTTTTTACCATGTGCATTTGTTTGCTATTTAGCTTTCATTAGCTAGTCAAAACAAAACAAACCACAACATGCAGATCAGTTGCTAAGCACTCTTCTCTGGAACATCGAGCAGAACTTCAGGAGCATCCTGTTCTCCTGTAAACCACTTCAGAAGTGATTCGCTGATCGCTTTCTAAAACTAAACAAAACAAAAAACAACAAAAAATGTCCTCCTGCTTTCTCGTTCCGTTATCTCCGTTGCTCTCCGCCCACGTCCTCGGCCCTGTTGTGCATCAAAGCCCTGGCTTATCTTCCCCCTGAGGGTCAGCTCCAGGGAGGTAGGTGAGAGGACATACCACGGCTTATCAGGCTAGGGAAGGCCAGAGTGATAAGCCTCGCTTTCCCGGCTCATCTGGCCTCCTTCTCGCTGACCTCCACTCTCTCTCTCTCTCTCTCTCTCTCTCTCCTCCTTCGGTTTCACTGGGTCTATATGCAGGCATTTAGGTCATCTCAGAGCTCCAACCTTGTAATCAGTCACCCTGCAGTCATTCATAAAGATCGCTGCAAAGGTTAAGGGCCTAGAATTCTTCTCAACCCCCCTTTTCTCTCTCTCTCTCTCTCTCTCTCTCTCTCTCTCTCTCTCTCTCTCTCATGGAATCCAGCGGCGTGTTCTTGTCGTGGACGATATATCAGACAGGCTGCATATTAAGTGTAAAGCGTGATATAATGTTAATGGAGAAAGACTGGCTGGAATTCCTTGAAATGCTACCAAACGGGTGAAGAACTGATCAAAGTTAAACAAGAGACAAACAAACATCATCGGAGCGAAGGAGTCGACTGTGGATTATTTAATCGTCCATTTGTCTGCGTACGTCCCGTACAAATCTATTAAGAATTTATATTTAAAACAATTCTATAAACCAGATATAAGAGTTGGGTCCTTGTTTAGCTTCTTCTTTTTTTTTTTCCTAGAAAGAAATTTTAAGCCTGACATGTTTAGAAACTTCAAATATGACTAACAATATATATATATATTTGTTTTGACATTGTTAACAGGTCTAGCAAGGCTTATACTTGATTTATAGTAGGTTTATAATTAAGAAATATTAGATCACTTTGAAATCACATATTGAAAGTATTTGCTCCTGTTTAGGTCCAAATTTTTTCATTGTTTTTAATAGTTCAGTAATTACATAATCAAGTCACATTATAATTTACATTCAATTTTCAAATTCAAATTTTTATTTATCACAACCGGATGATATGCAGTGACTAAAAAAAAAAGGAAATGAGAGATTCAAATGGCAATAGAAAAGAATTTAAAACCTATAATCTACTTTACTCTCATTCATCACACCGTCTCATTCTCCCTAACCCTCCTCCTCCTCTTCCTCCTCCTCCTCCTTTCCACTTTCCCGGATGTCTTTATCTCCTGGTGATACGAAGCCCCTGCCCGGGATCAGGAGCCAGGTCGTCTCACGCCCGTCTCCCATATTCTCCCCAGCAGGTCTGATAAAGCAGCAGAAGGAGAGAGGGCTGGGGAACGACGAGTCCGTGCTGATAGCGTCCCGGAGTGCAGGCATCAGAGGAAGACTTGCTCCGTCTTTTGATAACACATGCTGTACCACTTGAGAACATCAGCTACCAGGGTGACATCATTACGTCCCTTTCAGTGCTGCTCCGGAGGACGGCTGGTGCCCCGGCGGCGGACTCGATTTATTCTCCCCGTGCAGTGTGCAGTCAGTTTCACCACGGAGTTTGAAGGAATTAGATCACAGTCATTTAAAATGTCTCGTTATACTAGTACCATGTGAGTGTGTGTCCATGTGTTTGTGTGTATTTTCACATATGAGTGAAAAATATAAATATATAATTAAATGTATCTACTGTTTATTATTATACGAATACATTACAACAACTACACGATTAATAAATCATTTCTAGCCTTTTTTTTGCCTATTTTTTTTTTTTTGCAGTGTATCTGGAAATTATATATATATATATATATATATATATATATATATATTTTTTTTTTTTACAGATATGGGTATATTCGAGGCATGTTTGGTCCCCACTTGGAAAGCAATATCTGAATATCCATGTTTGATTTGTCCATGGTCTCCAGGCGGAAGAAAAAACTATAACTTTTAATAAAACTACAACAAGAACAACAGCCATAAAAAAGGCCAAATCTTTTAGTTATTGAGGTCGGGAATTAGCATTAATTAGCCTCATAACAGTAGTTCAAGAGTCAAACCGGGCCTTTTAATTGTGTAGAATAACAGACAGTTAAAAACCCCCTCGGGATAATCCCCTTTACAGTAGTGATTGGATACCATCAAGGTAGAAAGTTTTCTCAGTATGTCTGAGCGATGATCTCTGAATCGCCGGCCTCCCAGGAACTCCTTTAATGCTTTTTCCTAACATGAAAAAATGTTCTTTAGTGAGCTCAGGACTGTACGGGGGATGTATCAATATCTCCCAGCCGAGCGGTATTGGCGGACGTTACTTTTTAAAGTAACTAATTACGTTACAAAATTACTGCCTTCAAAAAGTAATCCGTCACATTACTGCGTTAGTTTCTGATAAAAGTAACTAGTTCGAGTACTTTTCCATTGCAGAAAATGAAAACTCCTTTGTGCCTCCTCATGCATGTGGTTTTAGTCAAGACCTTTATAATTATTCTACCATCATCACTCAGTGAAGTTTGGCTCATAATCTGTTCACTACTAATACCCCTATCTCACCTATGCGGTTTCGCGCGGTGGCCGTAAGTACGGTTCATCATGATTCAGCGCGGGTTTCGGCGCTGTGATTAGGTTTCCATCTTTCCGCATATCGGTCCTCGCATAGTCAAACCGCATGGGTGAGAGATAGGGGTGTAACAGCCGGGGGGTGGATGGGGGGGGGGGGGTGATATCGGGGGCGGGGCTTGTAGGAACGACTCGGACACACACATGGATTGGGAATGACTGCTGTCTGCCTCACGGATTACATAAATTGTCTGAATAACGGATTACATTTTCGAAAAAGTAACTTGTATGGCGGAGCGAACGCGATAGCTTACTCGATACATCAAAAAAGTAATCCGAGTTACTCTAACGCGAGTACTTTGTAACGCCTTACACCCAACACTGCAGCTGAGTTCCTGTAACGTGCAAGTGGTGCTTGATTGTGTGTAGAGTGCGTCTCTTTCTTCCATAAGTTGGCGCTATCGATCTTCAGAGGTCAGATGTTCCACTCGCTGAGTGTTGACGGTGTTCCCGACACGCGTGCAGTGGGCTCAGATGTTTAACCGGGCCTCAGAGTCTCATCACCGTACTGATGCGTGAACTCTTCTGGGCTCAGTCTTCGATTTCGATCGATTTGAGCAGAAGTCCCGGTTTGACTTGAACGCCCCTTGTAACTGTGTTTACGTGTTTTGGGTGCGTTTGTGAAGTGTTTGTGAAAGCGAGAGATGACCAGCACCTGGATCACTCACACCGATCTTGCTTCATAGCAATCTGAACAATCTGAATTCTGTCCTCACCTCCGTCACAACCGATTTGCCACAATGCTGTACTTTATATATCAATTACCAAAACGTCGTCTTTTTGCGCATAATTAGTGTTTATTACGCTGCTGAGGAGCAATTAAGCCTGTGAGGTCTCATGGTTCATCCCTCTGAGTCTCTTTTTGTCCCTAAAACACAGCATGCTTTCTGTAAAGGGATCAACACAACCTGTGTAGACCTGCTGTGTGTGTGTGCAGGCTGAATAAAGTCTCACTTTATCAGAAATCCTGCAAATAAACTAAATACTGGTACACGAGTTGACAAGAATGATGATCACACCGAATGAAACGCCAGGCTCGTCTAGAGCGGGGGAAAGTTCTCTCAGCCGACTTCGCGTGCTTACTCGCTTTTTTATTTTTTTTTTAAAACCTCCTTGATTTTTGGTTAAAACGCGATGTTTCAGTAACGTGATACAGTATTCCTGAGCAGGGATTTTTTATTTATTTCTTAATTTTGGTATTTCTTGAGCTCGGTTTTGGAGACACTTCCGACAGCGTGGTCTGAGGTCCTCCATCCGAGCGCTGCGTCTCAGAGTTATGAGATTTCACTTCCTGTCATTACGCGGCCCTTCCAGACCCCATCCTATTAAGATATCTTCATTTATTTTTAAGCATATGTAATTTAACATCTGCTTCTAGTATTTAAGGCTCCAAATGTCCTATTATTGCTGCATTAAGTAGCTCATATTAACCTCCTTCCATGTCGAGAATAATCAGGAAGGCTGTGTTTATTCTGTACTTTGGGTTTCAGCGTGTCAGCGCACCACCCGTTGTAGAGGCCTGGAGCTGTGCTGTGGTATGAGCCATGCATAAATCTCAGAGAGCTTTCCTACATACACCATGGAAGGATATTTTCTGCTTCAGGATTTAAGATCTGCTCCGTACAATTCCACTCGAGGTTTGAATTCGGTCACTCAGACCTGGGTTATCATCAAAACCTCATATTCTCACACTAGATAATATGACAAGATAGTTCAATAGTAGTACAACCCAAGCCACTACACCGACACACACACACACACACACACACACACATACACACACACACACACGATATAGCATGACTAACGTAAGTACGCGTCATTGGCGGTTTAAGAGTTTGTAGAAATAGTTAAAAGGTTAAATCTAATAATAATCTGCTGATATTATTATTATTATTATTATTATTATTATTATTATTATCATTTGAGGTTGAAGTCCACGTCCATGTCTGTGTGTCTCTCTGTACAGCAGAACTCTCCGTCTAACTTATTAACACACAGAAATCACATTCTGTAAGGTCGAGTATCTGACGCCTTGTTTACACTAAGTTGTACTTCTCAGACAAATACACTCCCTGTTCGGTAATCGGAGAGAGAATCACAGATGAGAAATGGAAAAAGTCGATCGGATAAAGATGAAGTTTCGTCTTAAAACGACTCCGGCGCGTTAAAATTCACTTCTACCACTTCAGCGCTGTTATTTCAGCCAAAGCGAAAATATGAACTAATCCCAGTCAAAATATTCACTTTATCTTTTCTCATTAATATCTATCGGTGCAGGTGTTTGTTTACATTGGGACGGTAGCGCATTAGTAGATTATTTTAAAGTAGGTTATTAAATCCCACACATAACTGTTCATAACATCACTTTGACTCAACATTTAGATTTCATGCATAGTGCAGGTTAAACTTCAGGCAAATACCGAAGAAATGGCAAAGTTTCATTCAATATTCTGTCTAACCAGTTTTGAGTGATGCTGTGAAAGTCTTTGGCTGGACAGACATATACAGACAGAGATTTTTTTTCCGAAACGATAAGATGTCATTGAAAGCGCGAGTTCTGACCGATGTACAGACAAAACCTCTCCTTTTTTTTTTATTTTTTTAACTTATATAGATGCCGGATTGTCGTGCGTCGGCGTTTCTTTTTGCGT
Source organism: Clarias fuscus (assembly GCA_030347435.1). Lineage (NCBI taxonomy): Eukaryota > Metazoa > Chordata > Actinopteri > Siluriformes > Clariidae > Clarias > Clarias fuscus. The sequence continues at coordinate 2,492,490 of CM059230.1, read as the reverse complement.
CACTTGAGTTCCGCTCAGACTTGTCGCATTGCGCTACCCACAAAACCAACATCCTTTAATCCTTCCACAACCAACAGCAGAAAGCTTCTCCCTAGTTGTTATGTTAATAGTAAAAATAGCTCTGAAAAGAGGGTCTTGTTTTCAAAGTGACGGTTTTACAGCCCAGGCCAGATTCCGTACTAATTAAAGCGGCGAAAAACTTGGTGAAAACTGTGTTCGTTTACAAAAAAAGTCTTCATACAGTCGGGAGAAGGGTCCAGGGGAAACAGGGTTTTCTTTCTTGGAAGCCGATACAGTGGTGTGTATTCATGGCTTCAAGAAGTGACCTAGTCATAAATAAAATAAATGTCAGGATGCACAGATTGTTCTGACATCCAGTTATTCACGTGTCGACACCCCGCCGAGTGTGTTCCCTGTTACTGCCGGCGTGCGCTCACTCACCAGACTGTAAGCTAATGTTAGATTGGAAAAGAAACGTGTCGAACACGGCGTACAAGAAAGCTCTGTGTGAATAATAATTTCTTGCTTTTTCCCAGCCATCACTGAGCCGTTTTAACTCCAGAGACCTGATGCCTGCATGGAGCATGAAAGCTTCTTTGAGGGCCGGAGCGCACGAGTCTGCTTCTGCCGTGCCCCCTGTGCCGAGCGTACGCTGATGAGAGCCGCCTTTGTGGAAGACGGGGGAGAAAAAAAAAACCGAGCAGGGAGGGAGGAGGTGGAGGGGAAGCCGCCTCACTCACTGTAATTTACAGCTCTAATAAATCCCCTCTCTTTAGCCTCTAACCCCTATATCTGCCCACCAGCTCCCTAAAAACTTAATCACTCCCTAGCCGTCCTGTCGGCAGCGGCTCAGCCGTCCCCGAACCCCGCGCTGTAAAAGCAAACAGCTTCCTCGTTATCACCCGGGCCTGGTCCTAGGCCACCCCTGAGCCCATGTTAGCCAGAGCGCTGGCTCTTTCTGGTGGACGCAAATCCTAAAGCTGAATACACCGTAGTTGTGTAGAGTTTGCTTATTGCAGGAAAGTTCTCGGGAGCAGTAAAAACTTCCAGAGACATGGCGCGGGATATTATTTTTGCAATCGTTACTTGGCACCGCGCGGACGGAAAAATCGCCTTCCGTAAGCTACCAGGCAGCCGAAAGCTCCGAGACTCAAATGGTGCGTTTGGCCTCGTCCTTATCCTTTCAGAGTTCCTCCCTTTATCTATGAGCTGTTAAGTGGAAAGGGAAGGTTTTCATTAGCGTCTGGCTCGTCCCGAGATCTCCGGAGGGAAGCCGTAAATGATGAATGGACCGAGGAACTGCACCAGCTTCTCGGATCTCAGGGTACACCGCAATCAAACGAGCCCCTTCCTTTTATTAAAAAATAATAACAATAAAATTCAATCGAAGCGAATTGCAGAGGATGTTATTTTATTAAATGCTGATAGAAAGCCAGGTTTATGGGAGCGTCAGGGATCTACGGCGCAGGATCTGACCCCAGCGTGCTTTACTGCTGTTTATTCAGTGCTGAAATTTCATGTGACTTTAATCGCTTTATTTTTATTCTCCATGGGAAACAGGTTTGTATTTACTGTCGGGAGAGGGGGGGGGGGGGCGGTGCGGGGGAGGGATGATCTATACGGTTACAGAGAGCAGACAAAGCACATGGAGCGCAGCGACAAAACAAAGTGTCAGACAATGACGATCCGCTTTGTGGTCACTCGGAGATACTTAACAGCGTGGAAACTTCACCGGCAAGACAAAGGAGACCTGGGGCATAAATCAGCTCGGGCTCATGGCCTTCTTCTCACAGCACTTCTTCTTCTTCTCCTCCTTCGCAATCCTGCAAATGCTCTCAGACAAACTGCAGTCTATAAAGCGGTGCCCGGGCCGTGATCGATTATAACGTTGTTCGTCAGACGTGCCCAGGACGACGCAGATCCGCTGCGGCTTACGGGTGCCCTGATCGCTCCTGGATGGTTCGCAGGCAATTTCCTTCTTTCGACGTCAATGGCGACGGTGTTCAAACATCCAGGCCCTGAAATGTTCCCTTCCTTTTTTCTTTAAGGCCGGAGTCTTTAAGCCCTGTCCCGGACGGGATTAAGGTCTCTCCCCGACGTCTGTAATAACATTTTTAAACTCTTGCGTCTTAGACGGCGATTAAACTAACCCAGGATGTTCGCATCACATTAAAGCACTAATTAAAAAAATGACATCACGTGATCATTTAGAATTTGATTTATTCACCTCACAAGATTTAACATGAGATGATCGAGATGCCGACAGAGATGCTGCCCGGACATACACATTACATTACTGCGCGGTGAAATTTTTTATTCTTCGCAAATCCCAGCTTTTTGTTTGGAGGCTGGGGTCAGAGCACAGGACCTGCTGTTTTACAGAGCAGACAAAGTGAAGGGCCTTGCTCGAGGGCCCAACAGCAGCAACCTGGCAAAGCTGGGGCTCGAACCGTCGACCTTGTTAGTCTGATCAGCCTTAACACGCTGAGCCACCAGTACATGGAAATAAACAAATCTATTATAATAGTTATTTTATCTAAGGCTTAATTAAATATCTACATTTACAGCATTTAGCAGATGCCCTAATCCGGAGCAACTTGCATTTTTATCTCATTATACATCATTTATCTCAAGGGCCCAAGAGGAGCAACTTAATAGTTGTAGGGTTTAAACCTGGGACCGATGCCTTAAGCACTGCGCTACCCCTGACCCCACAATCTTAGATTAAGCTAATAAAGAGTAACATGCTTTTGTCAGTTAAAACATTTTATAGACCAACTTATCCAGAGCAAATTACATTTCTTATCTAATTTTACATCTGAGCAGTTGAGAGTTAAGGGCCTTGCTCAAGGGTCCAACAGGAGCAACTTAATAGTTGTAGGGTTTATGCTAATCAAGAGTAACATGTTTTTGTCAGTTTTGACATTTTACAGACCCCCTTATCCAGAGCAAATTACATCAAATTAATCTGAGGGCCTTGCTCAAGGGCCCGACAGTGGGAACTTGGTGGTGCTGGGGTTCGAACCATCGACCTTATGATTGGCAGTTCGATATCTTAACCTCTGAGCTACCTTAAGACCAGCTCCGAGTTGGAAAAACGTCATTTGGAAGCAATTTTCCCAACGGACGAGGGGCAAAAACACCTTCACGACTAATATGAAGCAAAATCTTGAACACATCATTAACATCACGGTATGTTGCCGATAAGCTCCTTCTCATCTTCTCGTCTTCTGGTTCAGAGTGGAAATCCAGCTGTCTCTTATTTAATAGAGAAAGAAAGAGAGAGAGAGAGAGAGAGAGAGAGACCTTCTTCAGGGCCTCCTCACACCACACCGCCGCCCCCCATCATCCCCCGCCCCCATCATCTTCATCTCCATAATGTCATCACCTGACAGTTCTGACACACTAACAAAGGAGATGTTCTGATGGGACAATCATTGTGGCTTCCTATGGCGATTAAAAAAGCAGTGGTGATGTTTGGATCAATGGATGAATGGAGATGATTTGCATGGGCGGGGGTGTGGTTATACAATTTGCATCTTGAATGTGAGCCAATTATAGTATAATATACACAGTATAATCAAGTTATCATGACGTAAACTATACTGTACAGTCCTCATTGAGCGCTCTGTTGCCGACTGGATAATTTTTTATGCAAACGCGCGGTGTGGATAGTACCGTAAATTATACTGTACGTTTATTCTAACGAGATCTAATACGCCATCGTTGCTATGGTAACAGTTCATTCACAGGGCTTGTACGGCGAACGGTCGATGTAATCTAAGCTTTAATGATAAATACGAGGAGACATTTATTTAACTTTAATGTAAGGAGTCTCCAGTGTGAGTGCTTTTTTATATAGGGGAGTCAAAGTTTTTTGTGATTAGAAAGCTGGATTTTTTTTTTTTTTTACCCAATGGGAAAGAAGAGGATGGCGAGTGGATGACCATGATGTCAGCACTGACAGGAATTAAAGTTCATAACATGGTTAAAGAAAGTACGGTGGGTTAGTGATTAACACCTCCTTCATGTTCTCCTCGTGGTTGGTGGGTTTCCTCCAGGTACTCCGGTTTCCTCCAAAGACATTTCGTGTAGGTAGCCTGCCATTCCCAAATGGCCTGTAGTGTGTTACCTCTTTTCCACCGTGTTGGTTCCGGAGCTAGTTTGGAGCCGGCGCCGTTTCCATGGTGGCACCGACATTTTGCTGGGCTCGAATCACCACGGACAACTTTGCTGGGCGGATTATTACGACCAACTAAAAAATGGATTCAATATTCAATGGGCAGCTCAAATGCTTTCTAGTAATGATAGAAAGCATTTGCCACTATTATTGGAGATATAAACAGATGTATACAGTGGTGTAATGACGTGACTCTGTTAGGAGACAGTTCTTAGGTGGTTCTTTATTGATTCAGCTGTGCCCTGGCACTTGCACCAGAAATGAATTAGCACCTGGTTCACTTTGGTGTGATTGGCCCGTGCCCTGTGATGGGTCAGCAGCCCCCGGGAGGGTGCACTGATTTCCCCGGGATAGGCCCCATGACACTACATGGATGGATAACAGATAAAATGTAAGATGTGTCAATGTTTAACAAACGGTAATACATGCGTAATTGGTCTCAGTTCGCTGTGGTATAAGCGGAATAAAACTCACGTGTCATGCTGTTACTTTGTAAGATGGCAATCATCATATCACCTACGGCAAAAAGTCTTTCAGCTGCTCCCGTCGAGGGGTCGTCTTACTATTTAAAGTAACTAATTACATTACAAAATTATTGTCATTGAAAAGTGATCCGTTACATTACTGCGTTAGTTTCTGATAAAAGTAACTAGTTCGAGTACTTTTCCATTGCAGAAAATGAAAACTCCTTTGTGCTTCCTCATGCATGTGGTTTTAGTCAAGAGCTTTATAATTATTCTACCATCATCACTCAGTGACGTTTGGCCCATAATCTGTTATCTACTACAGTAATCCCCCTATCTCACCTACGCGGTTTCGCGCGGTGGCCGTAAGTACGGTTCATCATGATTCAGCGCGAGTTTCGGCGCTGTGATCAGGTTTCCATCTTTCCGCGCGTCGGCCCTCGCATAGTCAAACCGCATAGGTGAGATAGGGGTATAACCTATCAGGAATAACAGAGGGGGGCGGGTTATCGGGGGCGGGGCTTGTAGGACGACTTTCACGCACACACACACTAACGAAATGACTGCCGTCCGCCTCACGGATTACATAAATTGTCTGAATAACGATTACATTTTTGAAAATGTAACTAAATAACTGAGTACTTAAATGTGTCAGATTACTCGTTACATCAAAAAAGTAATCCGAGTACTCTTACGTGTCACTTTGTAATGAGTTACTCTGTTTCCACCAAGTTACTTTGTAACGCATTACACATAACACTGGTCGCCAGAGCGTACCATCTAAATTGTGCGACAATCCTCCTCATGCATTTTTTCTATTTTTTCTATTTTATCTGTACTTGAGACTGGCACTACACCCAGTGGACTCATACCCGGCCCGCTCACCATGACGTCTTTTAGTCCTCATGTGCTGAATGAATATAGCTGCAGTGTTCTGAATGATTTGTGAATTTTATACTTGGATAGGAAAAAAAAAAAAATGTTATGTTCACAGTTCGATATGAGAGAATCGTTATAAAAACACCGAAAGTGGACAGAGTGAGAGAGAGGAGACAGGAGAGCGGCTCGGGGTCGTGAATGGAGACGGACGGATCGCATGTGAAACGTCACAGCCAGGCTGTCGCCCTTCACAGAACCCCGTGACCACAAACTCACCACAAACTCCTGGAAACACAGAGAACCTTCAATCACCACAAACACACACACATTCATCCGTTCCTCTCCTTCTTTCTCTCTCTATATCTATTTCTCTCTCTCTCTCTCTCACACACACACACACACACACACACACACACACACACACACACACACACACACACACTCAGGGTATCCTGTTATTATCTTTTCTTCCCTAGTGGAAAAGATAGGTTTTACTTTTTTAACCTTCCTTTGGCCTGAAACATGGTAAGTTTTTGGAATTGATAATGTTTTAATAATGAATCTCTCTCTCTCTCTCTCTCTCTCTCTCTCGTTCCTTCATTCCATCTCGTTTTCCTTCTCGGTCTCTCCATATTTTACTGGAAGGAAAGGGGCGGGTGAATGAGGATATCTCTCTCTCGCCCATGGACAGATTAAAGAGTAGTGCAGGAAAGAGGGGAACCTGAGCCAACCCGGGTGTTTTTAGGCCGGAACATGGTTTTGTGTGCGTGTTCAGGGGTGTGTGTGCGTGCGCCTGCTGAGGGAGACGAGATCTTCCTGTATCCGGCTAATTTCTGCCTTCGTTCTCGACACGGATTCCACGAGCAGCTGGCACTGCTCTTAAATATCTCAGGCGTTTACAGGCGAACGGATCTGATCGTGCGGTCTGATCCGCTGCCTCGCTCGGATTCTCTCTCCCACTCTCTCTCTCTCTCTCTCTCTCTCTCTCTCTCTCTCTCTCTCTCTCTCTCTCTCAGTGCCTGCTGTAGAGAGAGCCGAACTGAAGTTAATAAATGCTCCATTTTCCACAATGTCCTTGTTTGCATTTTGGGCTTAAACCAAAATATAGTGTGTAAAGGAAACCCTGTCAAAGCAAAGAAACATAAATAAGAATAAAATAAAACATTTAGACAGTAACGAGAAGGGGGAGATTGAATCAGTCAGTATGTTGTGTGAGTCCGTTGCCATGGAGATGTTGCCGTGCACGTTTAGAAAGAAAATTTTATGATAAGGTTGTTCTTGGAGAATTTCTTTGTCGCAGTTTTTTTTCTGGTGTATTTGACCTAATTATGATGTGACTTTCTTTAATAACTTTTTATCTTAAATAAAATTGTTTCAAAGTCTAAAATCTGCACTTTGTACTGAAACACTAATACGGAAAAGATAAAGTTAACATGTACGATTAAAAGAGGATACGTAATCAACTGTAAACAGTCAGGATTGCACTATCGATAACTGCTGCACATGTTGTATATAATGAACTCTCCATAAAAACTTGCACACACGTATGTATATAACTTTCTCAAACCACAAACATCATAACCATGGTACACAACATCTTCCTTCATTGCGTTCATCTATAATCATTTGCACGCAGTATATGTAACTCCTTCTCTGTGTACTGTTCATATATTCAAATTATTCTGCACTGAGACAAATGAACTTCTGGTTAGATGGTAACTGTAATTTGATGTTTTGAACCATACATGTAACAATAAAGTGACAATAAAGTTGAATCTAATCTAATCTAGTCTAATCTGATCTAATCTAATTTAGTCTAATCTAATCTGGTCTTATCTGATATAATATAGTCAAGTCAAGTCAATTTTATTTATAGTCTAATCTATTCTAATGTAATCTAGTCTAATATAATCTAGTCTAATCTGATATAATCTAGTCTTATATTATCTAATCTGATATAATCCTGTCTAATCTAATGTAGTCTAATCTAGTTTAATCTAATCTGATATAATCTTGTCTAATTTAATCTAGTCTAATCTGACATAATCCTGTCTAATCTAATCTAGTATAATCTAGTTTAATATAATCTGATATAATCTTGTCTAATTTAATCTAGTCTAATCTGATATAATCCTGTCTAATCTAATCTAGTATAATCTAGTTTAATATAATCTGATATAATCTTGTCTAATTTAATCTAATCTAATCTAATATAATATAGTCTAATCTGATATAATCTATTCTAATATAATACAATCTAGTCTAATCTAATTTAATCTAGTCTAATATAATCTAATCTGATATAATCCTGTCTAATATAATCTAATCTAGTCTAATCTAGTTTAATCTAATCTAGTCTAATCTAGTTTAATCTAATCTAATCTGGTCTAATCTGATATACTCTAGTCTAATCTAATATAATCTAGTCTAATCTGAAATAATCTAGTCTAATCTAATCTAATCTGATATAATCTGGTCTAATCTAGTCTAATCTAATGTAGTCTAATCTGATATAATTTTGTCTAATCTAATCTAATCTAATCTAGTTTAATCTAGTCGACCCAGCAGGAATTTTTGGTTGACAGAACATTGTGGCAATTTTAATTTGACAATGTTACGGATGTTAGAACTCTACTCTATCGGTTGTTTAGTATTAGGATTTAGTATTAATTTGATGAAATGATGTCGAACCGATATTGACTCCGTGCAGTAACGTTGAACGAGCGACCCCGATACGGTGTTGCATATACGACTTTAAAACAAAGTTTATTTATATTTCTCAACTGAAGTACATTCTTGAAATGCTCGTACTGCTGATGCAGGTCCCCCCTCAACACCCCTCCCCAAACCCCCATTTCCTGACCCGGACTCGAACCCAGGCCAACATGCAGCTTGGAGGTTGTTTAAACAGACATTCGCGTGAATTCAGTAAATAAAGGTTGATATTCTGTTGTTTTGAGGTCGTATTTGCAACACTGTGCTGAGGTCATTGATTTAATATTTAAACCGTTGTGTTATCCGAGTCATTCTACCATGGGCTGATGGTGTTGCAACGTAATTGCAGCTATATGACAACAATGTCATACACTATATATAATGTAAATGTGAATAATCTGTTCCAGCCACCCAAAAATATTACCAATTTCCAAAACTGTAATCATGTATACATATATTATATATACATAATCAGGTAGCTATAGTATAAAAAACGATCAAAAGATTTAGAAAATACATGTAAATGACCAAAAAGATCAAATAAATAGACATTAAACCTCACTTAACCTTAATTTATGATTCCTCTTGGTACCGGCTGCTTTAAAAACTGAAAACTGAAAGCGACTCCCTTTTCTTCTTGCTACCGTCCTTGATAACGTACTTGGGACCCATGGCGCTATGTCTTCACTAAACCTTACCCGGTCAGGTACTGGGAGTTTAAACAGTTAATACTGGATTCATCGCACCAACATTTTGTATTTCATGAAGCATACAGATTGAAGCTTTTCTTCTCCAGGTTGCTAAACAGCATTATGTAGAGCATCTGATAAGTTTCATTGATGGATGCTCTTGCTCATGTATAAATACCCACCATTTCCCATGATATGTTCATATAGGTACTGAATTATTCAGGGTAGTTACTAAGTAATGTGCCTTAAGGTAGAAACCTCTGACAAACTGAGACTTTTGTTGTAGAAACATACTTGGCTTTAAAGCCGCAGCACCTAATACCTGCTCTCATCCTAGTCATGGGTGGCATGGTGGCGCATTGTCTCGCAGCTCTTGGGTTCGTGTCCCTTGTTTCTGTTTGGGTTTCTTCCTGGTTTCCGGTTTCCTCACACCTTGTAAAAACACGCCAGCATACAGATGCCAGTAGACGCCTTATTCACCAGTGTTTTTGTCGACTTCCAGTTTGGCGATCCGTCCCAAAAGTGCTGTTAAGTACATCAGAGACCATGCTGAATAACAACACTTCTTGCAAATAGGGTGGCACGCTGGCTCTCTGATGCGGTGAGATTGTGGGAATATTTAGAAACTCGTTCTCCATTTCATATCTCATAAACAGTAAACAATGGGAACCGAGGGAAACGCTCTCTCTTTCTCTCTCTCTCTCTCTCTCTCGCTCTCTCTCTCTCTATGGGTGGTTTAATCCCACAATCCCAGTCACTTTGTTCTGTGCAATTGCACAAATAAAGACAAGTTCAAAAAGAAGCCAATAAAGGCTTTCATTAAATCGTTTGCGTATATCCGAGGTTTTTTTTTTTTTTATCTTATTTTACTGCTACTTTTTTAACAAGACAAATACATGCATTTAAAAATAAAATAAAAGTGAGGGTGTTGCCACAACGCTGCTTCTGGCAAACACATGGAAAGAAAAAAGAAAAAAAAAAAAAAACGATTTGATCTCCTTCATCGCTCATTGTGCACCATTAAGGAGTTTCAGGGGGGAAAATGGCGTGAAGTGGTGTTTACAATTCCTTCCTTTCCCTTCCGACTCTGTGTTTGTTTTTTCAGCGAGCACAAAATTGTGGTGAGGCTTTCAGGAGCACATTTTCAGAAAGCCAGCCTGAGTGACTCCAAAGCATAGTTGAAGGAGTTTATGTACACTACAATGGTTAACACGTTGATTGACGAAGGGAGATGATTTTACTTTATTTACTATGAAATATTCAGTTACTACTGGTGTGAAATCTTTTGTTTTAAGTGTGTGTGTGTGTGTGTGTGGGGGCGGGGGGGTTAAAACTTTTTTTTATTTAAACACGGTAGAAATGAATCGTGCCTAATGTTAAAACACATTAAGATTGTGACATCAAGAACGCAAGGCATTGTGGGTCTTTAGGACACGGAAGCTACAGTAGAGAGTGAGTAGTAATACTAGTAGAGAGAGACATAGTGAGAGCTTGCTGTAATATCAACTGCCATAACTTCTCGTTCTGACAATCCATGCTACCTATCTTTTTTTTTTCTTTCTTTTTTTTTTTTGCTACTTAACTGTTCCGTGATTGCAAAGACCAACAAGCTTGGGAATTCTTTCGTTCATTTTGTTGATTACATAACAGAAGCATTATTTGATGGGGACATTTGTCTATCAGAATACGCTACCACCAATTTCTTCACTAAATATGTCATAATAAGGTATCTAAACATGCTCCACATATGGTTAAAGTACTTTCTGGAATTTTCTTCAGGATCAAAAACGTATCTATCTATCTATCTATCTATCTATCTATCTATCTATCTATCTATCTATCTATCCCTTTAATATGTAGAATTGTTTCATATAGTAGCACAAACTGATAGACTTTGCTGTCAATGCATGCAATGGTAGCATCTTTTGACAAGACTGCACCTGCATGTCACAATCGGAGCGTGAATTTTCAGCTTTTCATCTAGGATGCAAAACAGCAGAACTCAGGTTGCCTAGGTAACAGAGAGGCGTCATGAAGCATCGCATGATTAGTAGCTTTAAGATGGATAAACATCACCTTCAGGATATTTTCATGATCAAAAACAGCAAACTTCTGTTCTATGTATTATTGTAATACATGATAGAAAACCAATTCAGTAATTTGTGTAACATTACACTGATTTGTGCTGTGTTGATGGAAATGTGTGTAAACAGCCAAAACATGGTATCGGTGCTAAAAAGTGCCTCACCCAGTTGAAAAAGTCCATTCTTAGACAGGATCATATAGCACCGTTTTTCATAATACTTGATGCTTCTTATCTCCTGATCCATGCTTAGTTTGTTTGTAAATATGCTACACATTTATGTTGTTATCAGATCAAGAGAAACACATTTGCTAAATACAATTTCATGCACTTTTATTCAATTCAATTTCATTTCATTTGTATAGCGTTTTTAACAACTGTCATTGTCGCAAGGCAGCTTTACACAATCAAAAGAATGATTGAAGTCTGTATGAAATGTGAATGTGTATGAATCAAAATGGTAAGACTGTCCCTGATGAGCAAGCAGAGGACGACTGCGACAGTGGCAAGGAAAAACTCCCTGAGATGGCAGTAGAAAGAAACCTTGAGAGGAACCGGACCCACCCTCATTTGGGTTTATGTCCGTAGTGTCCGTAACTTTTTTGAATTCAAATCTTTCAATGATCTTACCTGTCATTCAGATGAAACTTAGCCAGTTTAGATTTCACATGAAGAGACATAAACCTGAAAAGTGTATTATTATAAATTGCAAACTTGTTAAGATATTGCAACATGGTTACGGACACTACAGATTTTTTGCTTTGTAAGCTTTTACCAAAAAACAATTTAAGCAACAATTTTTACAGGTCGTATGCTTCTGGAAGCTTACACCAAGTTTAGTATTAATACTCATAAAGAAATATGACTAATTTACCTTTTAAATGTTTATTGTTTGAAGCGAGACGCTGAGAAATGGCCATTCTTTTGGGCACATATAAAATCATCTCTCCAAAACGGCTGAAGTTGAAATTTTTAGAAAGGCAAGATTGGTCACGTCAGTGTTGCATAAACTTCGGGAGTAGCTTCTTTGGCCGCACGTTTTCTGTATTATAAGTATAACATAAAAAATAAAATCAGCACCAATACTGTGTTTTGGTCGAAGGTTTGCTGCACTGGAATGAGCACAAATACTGTACAACTGGTAGAATAAGTTAAGTGTAGCCTTCATTGACTGAGAATTACGATTAAAGATTAAAGTAATTAGGTGAAGCACAAAATGTGAAAAGCCAGTGAATACATATAAAGATAAAAACTGAACTGATGAGTTCATAGTATTCCACCTCTCTTAATGTTCGTACAGATCGAGCCTGTTTGTTTACTTTATTTCCTCGAAGTAGCGCTCTGTTGCCTTATATGGAAGCTGCGGCTAGCTTGTCACATGGTTTGACATCATTGCATATTTTCCATTGGAGGAAATAAATTGGACCAAGATATGAACATGGTGATGTGCGATGACATGGCTTTCAGGATTCGTTCAGATTATATTCCAAAATCAAAGGGTTTTTATTGTCATTTCAATCATGCACAGTAGCTACAGTACACAGTGAAATGAAACAATGTTCCTCCAGGGCTACAGCGATACGGGAAACAACACAGAGCTACACGAGTCTAAAGTTATCTACAAACATGAAAGAACTTAGATTACGTAAAGTGCACAAGTGCAAGCGCGTGTTAGACAGGACACACAAGACAATGTGCACGATAAGGGATGCAGTTTAGGACACTGAAGTGCCAACCAGTACAAAGCTCTAACAAGATATTCTGATGTACCGCTATAAATAAAATGAAGTTTTTGTCTGTACATTGGTAAGAATGTCTATTGTTGTCTCCCCTTTGTGTAGAAATCCATTTCTTTCTTTTTTTTAGGTTAACTTAAAAATTGTAAATCTGTCATTACGTTCTTAGTTTATGTCATGTTGTGTTGTTAATTTATGTCGTTTGCTTGTATTGGTCCTGGAGGAACGTTTCCTTTCACTATGTACTGAACTGTACGTATATGGTTGAAACCAATAAAACAATAAAAGCCTACTTGACTAAGAAAGAAAAAATTCTGTCTCTTTGTCTAACAGAATTTAATGAAATGTTGCCATATTGTCACTTTGGCTGAAATAACAGCGCTGAAGTGGTAGAAGTGAATTTTAACACGCCGGAGTCGTTTTAAGACGAAACTTCATCTTTATCCGATCCACTTTTTCCATTTCTCATCTGTGATTCTCTCTCCGATTACCGAACAGGGAGTGTATTTGTCTGAGCACCGAAGAAGTACAACTTAGTGTAAACAAGGCGTCAGATACTCGACCTTACAGAATGTGATTTCTGTGTATTAATAAGTGAGACAGAGAGTTCTGCTGTACAGAGAGACACACAGACATGGACGTGGACTTCAACCTCAAATAATAATAATAATAATAATAATAATAATAATAATAATAATAATAATATCACTCATTACATTAAAGATCGGCAGATTATTATTAGCTTTAACCTTGTAACTATTTCCACAAACTCTTTAACCTTTAACAATGGGTACTGACGCTAGTTGATGATAAATGCGACGAGGGTACACGTGATGTGCTGCAATAATACGGCAGCTGTAATGCAGATCGATAAAGTAAAGTATTTTTAGCAGCCAGATCAAGAATGCGCAAAAATCAAAAGGGCGAAATTACAAGAAGACTACAATAGAAAGGTGTCCAGTTTAGTGTGTGTGTGTGTGTGTGTGTGTGTGTGTGTGTGTGAGTTCAGTTCCTGGAAATTGAACACCCAGTGTTCCTGATATTCACGGGTTCTGGATGGACCGTGACCCTGACCAGGATAAAGTGGCGAGTGAAGGAATGAAACGCTGCACGATATTCTGAAGCTATAAAACTCTCAAACCGAACCGCTCAAAGGTTATAGCGTATCGGTTTACAGACAGGGGTCATTTACGTTGTTTACGGCAGCCCTTCATGGACTTAATCACCCAATAGCCGAGTAAACCGATTCCAAATACGGCCCATTTCCAGCTGTCACAAACTGACCAACATCACTAAATCAACCTTAAGCCTACGCTTCATTTATCAAATCCTCAGGCTGTCTCCTGTGTATGTGTGCGTGTGTGTGTGTGTGTGTAACCCACTTCCATTTAGTTTATTCCTGACCATGACTGAGCTTGGTCTGAACGTCATTTTATTGCCAGGCTGTCAGGGAGCACTTAGTTAGCAGGGGGCCATTTCCTCCGAGTGTAGCCTGGTCGTCTGCCTTTCGGCCCCCTTCGGGCTTCAGGCTGACGTGGCCTCCGGGGCCCTGGAGGCCACGTCAGGCCTGTTCTGTACACCTCCGCCGTAGTAAAGGAGTCGGCAACTGGGTTCCGTTCGTCTACCACTTGCTGGTGCTCAGCGTCTGTTACATTACAAGACATAAGTTTCACTGCCAAGGCTTTAGACGGAGGGGCCTCAGTCACAGGCAGCTAGACGCGGAGCTTGCGGTTTGTAAATGAGGCCAATAAATTTAAGAGGACTCAATGGTGCCTGGGAGTCTGTGCCACTGGGATGGACCTCCTTCGCCTAACACTCGGTAGTCAATTCAGACAGTTCAGACACAGGCTAGTGTTAGGGCATCTCATGTACTGTAGTAAAATTATAGCCTTAAAGAGACTTATGGGTATTGGCTTACAGGTAGGGTATTGACAGAGATGATCCGTGAAATACTGAAACACAAAATAACCTTTTTATTTTAACATCTGTTAGGGTTGTCATGAATTAGCTTGTGCGATTAATCCATAAATTTTAAATATTGATTCAGACTATACACAATAGATAAGAGTAATATATACAAGTACACGATAAATAAACAAATAAATAAATAAGAAGAATATTCATAAAAATGACAATTGATACCGTTCTTATCCTGGCCTTGCACATCTGTCTGTAAAAAAATATATTTTAGAAAATTGTTTTGTGCAGCCTGTAGTACTTTTAGTATGCTAATTAGGCCCAACTGCCTGAGACCTCATTATCATTTTCTTCAAAATAACCATCATGGCCGGATACAGAGCCAGCTCGCAAAAAAATGACGCAAGCTTTTTTAATGAGACCTCCAAGAAAAATCTTCACTTGTTTTATTTTTATTTTTTGGATTTCCCCCCAATTTAGTCGTGTCCAATTCCTCCCCGCCACTAGGGGGCTCCCACATTACGCTACTACTACCACTCAGTCGGGTGGGCCGAAGACTATCGCGTGTTTCCTCCGAACCACGTGACGCCAGCCGACCTCATCTTTTCGAACTGCTCGCTCGCGCACCGTTGTTTATACAACATTTTCTATAGCGACGCTATTTTAGTTTTTCCTCTATTAGACTTTCTATTAAACTCTATATGTAAGAATTTATTTTATTCTTACACATGTGATGTAAATTTTGTAAACCATGTATGGTCTGTGTCAATCTTTAATGTGGCACTTTTTTAAAAAAATGCAAATTAATCATATGACCAAGTTTGACCCTAATGGCTTCCCATAGTTGCAGCGCGGCGTGATAACAGCACATTATAATAGTGTGCTGGAACGGCAAGTTCCATTATAAAAAGCTTTTAGATGGAAACTAAAGCCGTGTGCTCGAGCGACCTTCAAGGGGAACAGTTGTTGTTACAAGAACGCATTAGACGTAAGATGTGGGAGCGGTGGCTCAGGCGGGTATAACTCTGGGTTCTTGTTTTTTTCGGATGTCAGGATCTGGGTTCGAGCCCTGATGTAGGTGGGTTGCCGAAACCCTGTACTACCATTAGAGAGATTTTAACGTTTGAGATATAATAAACCTGCATAATCTGTTTCCTCTAACCAGCTCGTCATGCTCGTCTTTATTACAACATCGGCACGGTTATAATACAAAGGAATCTGAGTAAAATTGTGACTAATCACAGACTGCGACTGCGATTAACTACTGTAGATTTAACAATTTTAATCGGCTGATTAAAAAGCACTAATATTCATTCGGTATTTCTTACGTTCCAACTGTTTCACCGGCTTTCCCTAATCGTCCTCCACACGATGGCTTCTTCCTCTCTGTGTGACGCCGCGCCCGAGTGAGTGAAGGTGGAAGAAAAAGCGCCGGCTGCCAAGAGCACGTCCGAGCAGAATGAGGTGCGAGCAGGATAAACTCCCGCTGCCCGTCCTGCGCATAAGCAACCCACAGAGAGGAAGTGAGAATTTAATCAGCTGCCTTCAAGGTCAGTTTGAGCTGAAAGGGCCCCCACCTGGCGCTCTGTCTCTACCGGCGCTCTCTTCCTCCCTGCCCCATTCACTCGTTCAGTTCACCGCGTATGTGAAGACGGTGTGCGTGGAGAAGAAGGACGAAGTTTTAGGAAGACGTCACTATCACCATCCTTATACGCTTGAGGTGGATATCTGACCACTTCAAAACTAGTCTGGTGAAACAAATCTGCATTATATCATTTGACAGGAACCCCCCTCCCTCTCTCTCCCTCTCTCTCTCTCTCTCTCTCTCACTTCCCCCTCATTTGTTTGTCAACAGGAGGCTCTGGATTACGCCAGCTGCCATCACTTACCCCATAAGACTTTTGCAACTCTCGTCTCAGGACGACATGGCCGTTCTGGAACCGCGCAACCCAAACAACGCGACACGGTCCATCCTGTGATGCCAAGTCAGAGCTATTTCACAGATAATTAATAAGCATGATTACATATAATTGATGTAATTGGTGGCGCTACAGCTTTTTCTTTTTTTTTTTTTTTCCTTTTTTTTTTTTTTCTTTTTCTTTTTTAGAGCTCGCTTTCGCCTGGGCAGGAGCAGAATGCGAAGTTTGACCAAAAATCTGCGTCACAGCGCGTTGCATAAAAGCCTGGAAGCACTTACTGGGCCACGCGTGTGTGAAACGATACAAAGGAGGACATGTGGCTTGCAGAAGTACAGGCTAGACTGAGATCGCAGACACGTGGCACGCAGAAGCGAACTCTAAACCGAGATCACAGCCCGCAGTGGAGCAATCAGCCGCTCTATCACCGGCTAGATCAGGGGGGTCAGGAACCTGCAGCTCGCGAGCCGGATAGTCCTATGACTCACTATAACGCAACAAAACAAACCCTGGACGTACAGTACGCTTTACTCGAAACATAAAAATGCCTGCGCATATCACTCATGCTTAGACAGGATCTTAAAAATGACCAGTCGAATTATGGCAGCGATGCAGAGAGCGTAAGCGTACGTTAGTGACGAAGACGATGAGTGAAAAAATGACAAACGTCACTTTTTTTAGGTTCTTGCGTATGGCGCCCCAAAAAAAAGTATCGAGTCATTACATTCATTTATTCTCAGGTTCTCTGGATGATCCGTCATCACTGCTGAATCCTGAACCGTGTGCAGTAACACATACAGTATAAAAACAAATCCAGCATCTAGTGGTCACTGACGGTTACTACCAAAAGCCTAAAGTTTCCCTCCGATCCTTTTGCTTTATCTGGCTCTGGCAGATCCACCGCAATGAAATGGAGAGACTCGAGTAAAATAAAATTAAAACAAGTTAACCACAAGTAAACACTGAATCTGATGAGAAGGAAGAAAACAGCCGGTGCAGGAGCGGAGAAGCTGAGCGGGGCTTAAGTATTTAGTGACGCTTTTCTGTTTACTTCTTTTTCCTCCCTCTTTCTGAAGCTTGATTGGACTGGGTTCACATCCGGGATGCACTCATTCACACCTCAGTCCCGGCGGTCCCACTGTAGTCTATAAAGAAAGTGAGTAGGAGACCCGGCTTATTAATAACACTCTCTGCAATCAAGATGGTCCTCTGTTCTGTTTATACGGCGCATCATCATGACTGTAGTAAGTTTAATAAAATACTAAATGCATGAACAAGATGGTGCTGAAGTGATCGTGGTGTCACGTGTTACATCAAATCAGGTTCTAAGTTGCATTCACATATTCATATTCTCAGGATCGTAATTCAATTCGTTCCACTTTGGAACAGAGTGTATTAAATGTACATTTAGGCATTTGGCAAACGCCCTTATCCAGAGAACGACATACATTTTTATCTCATCATACATCTGAGCAGTTTTAGGGTCAAGGGCCCAACAACCTGGTGATCATGGGATTTGAACCTGGGATCTTTCAAACCATAGTCCAACGTCTTAACCACTGAGCGACCTCTGACCTCTGTGTAATATCCGCTTCCTGAGATATGGCCAGATGATGCACAATCTTGTTTGTAGAATACTGAAATGAGGGTTTGGTAGGATATTAAGGAAGAGTAAACGCTCTGCCTCGTTTTCGACGCCTGGGTTTCCCTGCTTCTCCTAAAATAACGCCGCCATCAGCACAGTTTTATAGCGATGGTTTTCCATCACAACTGGAGTAACCAGTGTTTAGGATTAAAACTTTCTCAATTCTGCTGAAGGATCACGAAGAGGAGCAATTTGTCAACTGTTTTGTTCTGAAATTTGATGCATTTCATAGCACAGGACGCGAAACTTTCTTTCCTATGTAGGAATTTACTCAACTACAGCACCTTGAATATGTTTATCACTAAGTACTGATATCTTCTCACACTCAGACGAATCATTTATCTTCTAATCATTTAAAACAATCTGCTAATTACTTTACACTCACTGCTTTACACTGCCCACCCTGAGTCTTATCACTTAGTACAATTCATTATCTCTGGAATGTGAACCTGTCAGTCTCTGATATACTCAGTCACAGAGATTCATTCCACTGGTTAAAACCAACCTAGCGATTTTAAATAAAAAAAATTTGAATGTGTTGTTCCGTCATAGAACGTCAACGACATCCCTAGATTTCACTCGGAACAAACGAGCGCGCTGCATTTGTTCCTGTAAACATTCGGCGAGTGGAACGCCTGATCCTTGAAATCAACGGATAACTTTTCACCAACTTTATCGACTTTATTTAAGAGACGCATCCGTCTGTGGGAACTGTACA
The DNA here is from genome assembly GCA_030347435.1 of Clarias fuscus. Classification (NCBI taxonomy): domain Eukaryota; kingdom Metazoa; phylum Chordata; class Actinopteri; order Siluriformes; family Clariidae; genus Clarias; species Clarias fuscus. The sequence continues at coordinate 2,473,548 of CM059230.1, read as the reverse complement.
CACAATCATTCACCACCACCACTTGCACATTACAGGAACTCGGCTGGAAGTCATCGCCACGTCCCCCGTACACTCCTGACCTCGCTCCGAGCCGTTTCTGGACATTTGGGAGTTCCTGGGAGGCCGGCGTTCCAGGTGCAAATCAGACAGGAAGTCCGATCGTGGCTTCAGTGAACTGAGAAGACTTTCTACCTTGATGGTAATAAGTGAAATAAGTGCTGGGATAAGTGCATTAGTGTAGCAGGGGATTATATGGAGAAATAAAGGGAGTGTTTATTGCGTTCTGTTATTCTGCACAATCAAAAGTCCCCATCTGACGTCCTTGTACTGCAGCTGCTACAACGAAATTATGTTCGGCAACCCTCGAAAATACAGCAAACAACCGAATTTAAAAGAAGTCTAATAACATGGATACAACAAGTCCCTTTACATTACGTGCCTCAGAACATATGGATGAATTGTTACAGCCCGCGGTACTCGGGGTACTCCACTTATTCTAGTACTATGACGTATCTATAGTGACAGCTCATTCACATGATCAGCGCTTTCCAACAATCATTAATCAGTTTCCTTTATGCTTCGGAGTCTTCATTGACAAACTGCTGCGCTGTTAGTCTAAGTGCATACTTTGGACCGTGCTGTTATTGGAAAACACACCACTTTGCGTCGCTTCGCGTCATCCTAGCGTGGATCATTTTCACACATCATTATGTTCCACCATGTTTCATTTCTCACTTCGGCTTCCTCCACTGACTGCGGCGTCGGCTCACCAGCTGCCCCGACTACCAGATTTGTTTTTTGCACAAAGCGTGCATTCTCTTTTCACAGGAAACACTTCACTGCCCCCCCACCCTCCCCGCCACCCCCCACCCCCGACCACCACCACCACCACCATAGGACATCTTTTTTTTTTTTTTTTTTTCTTCTTCTTCTTTTTTTTTTAAGTGTCAGACAAGAGGATCTGCATCCACCTTCTGCAAACACCTTCCAGAGGCCCCCGGGGTCTGCGCGCAGCTGCCGTACCTTCAGATCCGTCCCACAAGCCCTCTCACCTTCTGTCAGTCACGGGGCCGAGGTTCACGCACGGATCTGCCGGATCGCAGAGAGCCTTAATTCTAAGGAGGAGGAGGAGGAAGACTGTGGGGGCTGATCGTCTATACACTCGCAACCTCTGACCTTTTCCAGGCTGCGCTCACCTGGACACGTCTGACCACCTGTCTCACGTGTTCAAACATTCGTTATTCTCTTCTTTCTCAATCGAATACAGGTTTGATTTGTACTGTATATGGTAAAAAAAACTGAGACTCAAATATATTTTTTTTGTGTGGTTTTTTTTTTTCACTTTTCACGACCTGAATAAATCTTCAACAAGATCTTATTTATAGAATATTCTGAAATATTAATCATTCATTGCATAGTCTAACATGCGCTTATGAACTTAAATTTGCAATAAAACCAGGTCCTGTTGGATCCTTCCTTCACGAGTGTAGTGTCGTACCCACGGTCCTGTCAGTCTCGTACCTGTGCACGCTGCTTAAGCCTGACTGACTCTGCCTCAGGCTTGTCACTCGAGCTGCCGTACTCACCTGACGAGCCGCTCAGTGACATGCTCCACCCCCTCCGCCCCCGTGAGCACACGGATATGTTTCATTAAACATGCTTATAGTCAGTTACGGTGCGCTAAGCTCCTTAGTGCATATACATCCCTGCAATTTGCCTCCTCTCTGTACGTTTAGCAAACCTCGGGCGTGACCACAGAGCGAATATGTCCCTGAGGGGCTCATTGGACGACGGTCCGTAAGGTCCCAGGTTCAAATCCCACAAAGTTGCCACCGTCGGGCCCTTGAGCAAGGCCCTTAACCCTCGACTGCTCAGATGTATAATGTAATACTCTAAATGTAAATATAGAACAGGAAACACGGAGAGGCAGAAAGAGGGGCACAATCTACGCCGTGACGTCCGAGTTACAGTCAGCCAACGTAGCGCCATAAAACCGGCGACAACATAGTCAGAGCCTAATTGTTCAGTTTAACGCCTAGCAATTACTGAAGCCTGTAAAGTCTGATGTTCCTCGTGCTCCCCCTCCGTCTCTCTCTCTCTCTCTCTCTCTCTCTCTCTCTCTCTCGCTTACTCCACCTATATCCAGACCACACAGAATGCATTCTGCACATCAGCAAACCGTCAAGCCTTCCCTGGTTTTCATTTTACTGCTGGCAGGGAGGAGGAGGAGGGGGTGGTAGGGTATGAGGGAGATCCCTATAGCAGCGAGAGGCCCCAGTTCATTTAGGAAAGAGCAATAAACACTGGCGTCCAAGTGCATTAATTGGCCGTTCATGTGGCGTGGTCGTGAATCATTGTTTTGTTGCTGAGGAACATTAGCACCTTGTTCTGAACTCAAGGGGCCAAGTGTCACACAGTCACCCAGCACTCAGCGCCTTCAGGATTCAGGATGGAGGTACTTAATGGCGCCATATCTCATGCATCATGTAATACCCAGGAGTATTTTATGAGCGTGCACTCCAGGAAAACTCTCACATGGTCAGGAACCGGCGAAGAACCTGCGTGTGAGAGTTTTGTTTGCATGCATAATTTAACTTAAACGTCAGGCAGCTGAGGAGTCCATACTGAACACAATGGCTCGAGTCAGGAAGGTTCCGTCTCGCTGGAAGAGCGTCTGCGGAAATGACATGGATTGTACGTGGAAGGTGATGGTTTTCCGAATCTAATTCGATGCCATTGAGTTTGGGCGAACGGAGGACAGGAGCTGCCATCGGACTGAATGAGCTTTCTCCAGAAGCCGGTGATAATTCGCAGGGCTGCATTGTGCTGAGGAGCACTCATTAATGCAGGAGGTGCCGGCCTCGTATTGTTGTGCTAATGAAGCACAGATGTGGACACCCCAAACTCACCAGGGACAGCAAGTGAACACGACCTATTAAGGAAACCCCGATGAAACATTTTACAATTGGATAAATTGCCTCATTTAAGACTTGGGTTAGATCATTTTAAAAAAATGTAAAAAAAAAAAAAAGTCGTAGCAACGAAATGTGCACATTCTGATGCATAACGTATTATTTACAGACACACTGTATTGGTGAATGTTTAACCTTACACTCCCATGTCGAGGTTATACCAGGAACAGGCCTTTATGCTTAAAGGCATTTAAACATCGAGGCATTATACTGTACTTTAAAAGTTTCTTTAAAACTTTCCAAAAATTAAGTTCAATGGATGTGTCCAAGTCCAATTGGAGAAATTATAGTAATATGCAAAAATAATCATTAAGGCTGAAACAGTAAACAGAAATAATGCTTAAGTGTAGACAGGGATCATTTTTATTCAGCTTTGTATCGTGATTCATTTGTGTGGCAAAATGTAAAAAAAAAAAAAAAAAAAAAAAATTTGTATTTATTTGTTTGCATTTGAGGTGACGAAACGTCGCTGTTCCTTGATAATCCTACAGGTGGCGTGCGCTAAACTATTCACACATGAACAGGCAGTTTAGAATCAAATTAACTGTATTAAAAACGTTTGTTTAGAATTGTAAAAAAAAAATCAGAATTTTTTTTTTAAAAATATCGAATAGGGATATTTGTAGAACCGCAATACAAACAGAATCGGTGTCTATAGTAGATATCGTGATAACATCGTATCAGCCGGTCCCTGGTGATCCCCATAATCAATAGATAGTGCGCCGAAATCTTCATTAAAGTAAAAGTTAACAGCCAAACAATGAGTGAAAGGTGCAACGTTAAAGATGCTAAAAAGTCAAACCTGTTGCTGATGGAATTACATTAACCAGTAAATTCCATTACTCGCCTGAAACTGTTAGAAGCTCATTTTGTTCGTTCTGTCTCTGTAAGATTGCTGATAAAATCCATAGCGTAGTTTGCTAACCAATATATCGTTAAAGATTTTGACTTGCTGCCTATCTACTGCATATCTAATCAATGCTAGTCAACCCGACATTAGCAAGGAAAACGTGCTAATTCGGTTAAACACTTGGCAAACCATTCCTCAGAAAGCCTTTAAACTGATATTTTTGTACGCAGATCTTTGTTTATTCCAGCACAGTGGACCTTTTGAACCTCCTGATCCTCAGACAGACACAGATAGCGATAATGCTAAGTACTTTATGTAACAGGAGGAGATCAGAACAGATAATGAATTGTTACGATTGATATCCTACAGCATACAGTGAGCTCCTGGATGAGAGCAGAAGAGAGATAGAAAGATTTGTAACGAGCAATTTGCAAGTCTGCACCTATCTGAGGATTAAGAAGTATGTTGTTTTTTTTTCCCCCTTTGAAATGTAATTAAGTCGGCGCATTCCATTTCAGTGATACGTAATTATAGTAACAAAGTACAATGGCTTGTTTTTTCCACCTCCTGATTGTACTTAAGATCAGTATTGATCTCCGAGAACCACAATGGAGCTAAACCTCAGGTGCTCTAATCTCACCGCATCCCATTGTTCAGGGGGGGTTATGTAAGAACCCCTCCACTGTGTCCCACAATAATGTATCACATGAGCAAAGAGGAGGAAGAGCCGAGAGCTGAGAGCCAGGCTCAACTCTCCGCTTTAGCCTTCTGAAAGTATGAGAAGCTCTTAATCAGGCCAAACAATGCAGCCTCCAACTCCTCCATTCTGGCGCGGCCTGATCTAATAAGCTCAGGGGATGGAGGGGTGTGTGGGGGGGGGGGGGAGGCTTGGAGATGATCCCCCTAAATAACCTCTAGAGATCCTTCACAGCAGGGAAACCTGAAGAAGAACTCTGAAGACCCTTTAATTTAAGCCAGGCCCTCTGACCCTTTGAACTCTCCAACGCCAGGCCTCGACGCAAACAAAGGCCGGGCTGACGTTGTCAAATACAGGCTTAATGTCTTCATAAGACACCTTCTTAATGAACAAGTGAGAAGATGGCGGGTATGTGAGAAGTGCTGGATTTGATTTCACCCCCCCCAGCTCAAAGGGTAATATTAGGAATTTCTGAGAACTGATTGAAATGGGAAGGCGTCGATTCCGTCTGGCGCACCATCCAAAAGGGGGCCATCCGGCGGCTCAGCTCTGATCTTATCTCCGATTCGAGATAAAGAAGCATCTTGAGGTTTTAATAAATGCTCCACAAAGGGAAGAGCGCTAACCCATGTACCACGGAAAGCCTCAGAAGGGCAGAATCAGTCGGAGTGAAGATCTAGTTACAGATAATTCTCTCTTTGTTTTGTTTTTTCTCTTCCTTTCTTTGTGTCCTGATCCCTTCAGAGCTCGCTTTATGAACATAAACAGTGGATTTCAGGTTATTGCCTGGATGCCTGGTTTTCCCGAGAGACATGCACGATAATCGACAAACGCCCAAACACGGTTCCAGTCCGTGGAGATCTTACAGAACATCTACAGAGGTTAACATTTCTCTTCTGTTCACAAGCACTAAGACGAGCACCGTTTTGTTTTAGTTTTTTTTTTTTTTTTTTTTTAATAGATCATATCTATAGAACGGCTTCACTTACGGTAGCCGTTGAACTTATTATTCCCATTATTCCCTATTATTCAAGCAGCCAGCTAAAAACCTTCGCCAGATATCGTTCCCCGAGCATCCACCGTGCTTGGGTTTACCAGACAAACAGAACCGCCGCACCACAACCTTATGTCTTTAATGACGGATCGATCATTAGTTTTATCCTACATCCAGCTGGAAAGAATGAAACAAAACAAACATCAGTGACGATCCGCGGATCCGTGCCAGCGCCGTCCTGCACCCAGTCGCTCGGTCTCTCTGGGCGTATGACTGAAGTGATGCTAATAAAGACAAACTAAAGCACTGGAACAATGGCATGCTGTCTTAATGAGATGGTACATTAATCTAACTCACTCTCACAGAGCCAAGACTTCAAATAATCATTAACCACACTCCCCATCCCCCTAAAACACACACACACACACACACACACACTAGATTAGTGAAAAGCCTTGCAGATTAAGATGGGGGTAGGACGGTTTCCTTAAATTCCTCATTTCACATTCTTGCTTCTGATTAATACCGAGTTGCTCATTTTGTCTTTAATATTGACAAGCCTCATTTTTTTATTTATTTTTTTTTTTTAGAATTTAAAATTAATACGAGATGCAATTTTAAGCATAGCGGTTTAACAGTCATGATTTGCACAGATGTTCACTGATAGTTTTTTTTCAGTTTGTTTAGTTTTGCTTCCTAAAAATCCCGATTCACACATATGGTCCTGGTTTAAGAGATCATTCACAAACTCGGTCCGATTAATCAAAAGCACAGAGTTCACGCAGAGTGCTCTTCTTTCCGAAAGAGGAAAGAGAAAGGGAGACAAACCCAGGGAAAACAGTGGCTGCTGTGATATCTATCTCTGTAAAAACAGCTGGGTGTGGGTGGGTGGGCGGGTGACTTTCTTGGGCCTGTATTTTGGCAGCGGAGGGCAACTTGCATTACAATGTAGGTCTTTCCATCACTGCTATTGTCAGTCCCAGGCCCAGGTAATAATTAACACAAACAAGAGACAATAGGCCAGGACCGAGTGTTTCAGTTAATGAGCGACCAGCTCCACCTCGCATTCACACGCTCTGAACCCGGGACACTCAGCGCCTGCTCGCGCTGGCTAATTATTCACAACGCTGTCCTCCATATCACAAGCGCTCAGCCAGCTAGGTCATTAGCATAGGCATGCACGTATCAATACTTTCCAATGATTTCAAAGGACAGCCCAAAGGTGCCACGGGCTATCCGACACATCACTTAACGTAATCAGATGAAAGCCGATGAAGAGAGGACAGCGGGAATGTTGCTGTTGATTTGTTGCCAGTCCACAGAAAAGAAAAAAAAAAAGAAAAAATAGGGGGGGATGATGATGATGAATGCAAACTTTAGAAGGCAATGAAGCACGACCATTTCATGTCAATTTGCTTTCATTTTGCAAATCGCACACACACTTTAAAGCATGACACTCAAAACCATTATCATTTCTATTATAAGGTATAATTCTGTTCAGAGCTTTAGATTGCTTATAGAGTCATAGCAAGCACATTTCAACTGTAATGCAACACCTTTTTTAGCCATTATTTTTGTTTATCGGGTTTTTTAAATATATTTTTTATTTTTTTAAAATACGGCTCAGGAGTGTGTAGTATAGAGTGACGACTCCTTCTTTACAGCACAAAATAGACAATATGGTGAACTGAATTTAGGTCCCTTTAGCCAACTATACAGACATGACTTAGCAAAAAAATGGGTCACATGGGCAAAGCCATAGCACACATGATCACATGTTTTTATTGATATTTTTGATCGTTTCTATGACCAAATAATTTTATTAATAATAATAATAATAATAATAATAATAGTAAATGTGCTCATTTTGAGAGTTTTACATTTTTCCAACTTTATTCCCATATTCCAGTAGAGGTAAAATTTACACATTATAAAAGTAGTGAAATAGGTAAAGAGGTAAAATAACTTTTGTTCTACCTGACATATCTGAAAATCCAAATACACAGTTCAATGTCTGAGGTTAACACACAACGGCAAGGCTTATGTATATAAACACACATATATATATATATATATATATATATATATATATATATATATATATATATATATATATATATATTAATCATCATTGACCTGTGCTGTGTTGCCACTACATACAGTATCTGTGCTGCTTGAGTTTTAAGCATTTCAAACAAGCTTTAAATGTATTTCTTAGATAAGCGCACGTTTAATCTTGCATAGATAAAGAATCATTACTGCATTGGTTACTGTATTTGTATTTTGTAGAAATGATTAAAATAGAAATGGAAATGGATTCAGTTCAGGGTTATTACTTTTTTTTAACTTTCCTGAAACTGTAGGTGTTCCTGCAGATGAAATTCGCAGTGCTTTGCATTAGAATGATGTCTTTTTCCATAATTTGACACTTTTTTCCCTAAAGGCAAGCACTATGATGGAAGCTCCGCCCTCAAGGTGCCACACCCACCTTTCTAACTTTATTATAGCTCGGGTAAGATGGTGTCACGGGTCTCTTAGGAAGCGCATGATACCCTTCTCCCTCCCTGGTTGGTAGAGTCTGTCAAGACGGGTGAGCTTCGGTCGTGACTAAATGAGGAAGAAAATTCCAAAAACAACAACAGCAACAACAACAAAAAAGCCTTTCCAACAAAGACCTGAAATCATCCCAAAAAACTGAAGCTTTAGACACGGGAGATACTCTGACAATATAACTTACGATAGAAAAACCGTCTGCGCTGCCACTTTGTTTGCAGAAATGTATTGTGATTCTAAATCTTTATTTGCGCTGAGTATTTTTAACCTCGGCCAATCTGGTTAAAACGTCAACCTTTACAACCCTGTCATTACGGCTGCGTTCACGTTAAGAGCCACATTGTCCGGGTCTGATTTATTTTGGTCAGATCGGATTCGCCTGACGGTTTTACGTTCAAAACTACAAGTGACTTTTATTTGACTCTAATGTGGACGCGTCTGTCCTCTGATCACATCGATGTGTCTTTGCTCGCGCCATGTGTTTCAAAACAACGTCATATTTGAGTGATTTCAAACAATTGGATGCGACTTTAACCAAAAACACGCTTGGGGTTTGGCCCTGGAGGACGGCGGGCGGTTAGTCAGCTGTATTTGTTGAGGTCCGGGAGAAGGAAGAAAGCCAGATGCCTCGCTTTAGCTGTTTTAGCAGCTGTTGCTAGCGCTGCTATGAGATCCCTGTGCTGCCGGCGCTGACTGATGACATCAGCGGGCGCCCTATGGATGCGCAGAAGCACGAATTCAGATCCGCATGGTCTTATTCAAGTCACATGACCTCGAATCGGATATATATCAGATCTAGGACCATATATGAGGATGACTTAGAGCTGACCTGAAAAACATTAGATTTGTGGGTTCAGACAGCTGTTTAAAAAATTGATCGAAAAACAAATTTGATTCACTTCAAGGTGCCAATGTGAACGTAGCCTAACTGTTCCACTTCCACTAAGAATAAAGAACAGCATGGAGCAGCGTGATTCCCGCCCCACTGGACCTCTATCAGTGCCTGGTGCAGTTCTCATTTTTGACCACTAGGTGCACTATGAGCATGCTACACCATGACTCCAGAACATCTACAGCAAGGAACATCAGCTTATATCTTTTAAAGAGATATGGATTTATTTTTTTTTAAAGATATACACAATGTGCATGATTAAATGATGAGATGTTTAAGGACACGGCCACTGATTAGATTCCCAAGTGTTTTTTTTTTTGTGTGTGTGTGTGTGTGTGTGTGTCTTAGAAATTACACCCATCTCAACTTTCTAACGTTCCATAAACCCCAGAACTGTAATATCATCATGGTGATATCTGTAAGACCAGGACCCTCGCTGATTCGGCTCAATCGGTGTTACAGAGTTTAACGATGCAGAAACCTAATACCGGACAACAATAATATTGTTTTCCCAACTGATTATATTAAAGTATAAATGGCCAAAGGCAGTGTTGAGCACGTCACGCTGTTTTTCTGTAAGTACGTCCTCATGACTCAGCGCCTTATCTTCCTTGTTTTTTTACGACTTCCATTTTCTCCTCATTTATTTGCGTACTTTGACTTTAGCTAAGGATGCTGTAAAAAAAAAAAAAAAAAAAATACAAATCTGACCCCGCATGATAATAAAACTGTCGTCTTGGAAAGCAGCAGGAGGAAAATTGAGGTTGTGTTGTATAACAACCCTGTTGTCTCACTTAATCACTAGTGTCCAGTGTGGCTCTAAAGGAAAAGGAAAAAAAAAAAAACAACAACAACAGAGCGATGTGAGTTAAGTTGTCGTGCTCTGCGGAGTCTGTGAAAGCCATGTAAAGTCCCTCTTCTCTCTTTTTCGGGTTGATTCTACATTTTGTTACATGCTGTAAGTTTAACAGGGAAATAATATGTGTATGCTAATGTTTGTACCTGATTAGCCGGGCCAAGCAAAGCTTTGGAGAGAGAGTTCTTTTCAGAGGGGCGGTTAGGAGGGGATCTGCAGGGCAACAGAGAAGCTTCAGATAATAGGCTTTAATGGGGCATTCGCATTCAGTAGACTGCAACAAAGGCCAGGCAGTGGGATTTGGGAGGGCTGATTGTTGCTCCAGTGTGCTTTAATGCTAGACCCGGGAGACTGAAGCTGAGGGCAACTGCGGGGAGAAAATCTACCATTGTCAAGCGGAATGTCAGCGGTTTTCAAGGACGCCAAAGAGGGCCGGAGACACAGAGAGGGAGAGACAGAGAGACAGAGGGGTGGAAAAAGAATTGGTGCACTGGTATAGAGGGATATATAAAGATGGAGAGATGTGTAAGGGGGAGGGATGCTGCCGGACAGACACGGTGGTGTCTTGAGTGTCACGAAAAAATTAAAATCTCCTGGCAGGAAAGTGAGGCCCCGGATGCTAATGGTGAAGCAGACAACGAGAAGCACATGCACTGCATAGCTGAGTGAGGGATGAGAGAAACTGTTTATTTCAAGCACAATCCTCCTCTCGGATCTGTCTCTCGGGGACTCTTAACCCCACTCGTTTTAGGCCCCGAGGATTCAATTTATCACCACACCTCCACGTGGTAGCCGCGAGTGAAATCTGGACACAAATCAAGCCGCGCACGTGCTGCTGAAGAGAGAGAAAATACTACAGAGGAAACATGAATACGTAATGATGATGATGATTTAGGTTTGTCAAGGGTACTTAAACTCTTATAACTCACTTGCAGTAACCTTTTATATCGCATGAATGGATCTGGAGTCTAGTCATGGAACAATATATACAAAATATATATATAGTACATTTTCTAGTATATATACTGTATATATATATATATATATATATATATATATATATATATATACACACCAACTGGTATGAGACATGTACTAGAAAAGGTTCTAGAGATTGTGAGGAGGGGTACAGTGGATTGGGCTGATTAGTGTTTCCAATGTGTATGACTGGATGTGTGAATGTGTATGTGTGTGTGTGTGTGTGTGTGTGTGTGTGTGTGTGTGTGTGTGTGTGTGTGTGTGTTTGCACTGTAAAATAGTAAAATCCAGCACGATTTCCTGAATCACACCAGTGTTCTCTGACTAGACTCCAGATCCACTCATGAGATATAAAAGGTGACTGAAAGTGAGTCAAAGAGTATATATATATATATATATATATATAATTGATTAATCCATATGTATATAATTATATAATATATATAATAATAATAATATCATAAAATATATATAACTGATTAATCCACTTAACACACCTCAAATGACTTTTCCATACACCTTTACTTTATATATTTCAATATGGAGTTGGTCCCACTTTTGCAGCTTTAACAGCTTTCACTCGAGATGTTGGAGTGCTTCTGTGGGACTTCGTGTCCATTCATTCTGTAGAGCATTTATGAGGTCAGGCACTGATGTTGGACGAGAAGGCCCGGCTCACAATCTCCGTTCCAGTTCATCCCAAAGGTGCTCTTGATGGGGTTGAGGTCACAGGGCTGCCGTGTGTGCGGCCGGGCGAGCTCTTCCACACGAACCCATCGGACAAGGTCATGTTGGAACAGTAAAGGTCCTTCCCCAAAGTGCTGCCACAAAGCTAATAAAAAGCAGCATAGCATTGTCTTATATGCTGATGCAGACTAAAGTGTATAAGGGTTTATAAATGAACAATATATTTGGCCTTATATATATATATATATATTTGCACTTGTGTATTCAGCCTGCTGAACCCCTACACTAGCATTCACACGAGCTCACAGAGTGTCAAGAAAGACTGGGAACGTTCCAGCCTCCACTAATAAATCAATTAGGGGCCAAAGTGACGCCTCCCGACCTTAAAAGGATTAATGGGGCAGCGCGCGCTATACGACAATGATGTAATTACGGGCAAGGAGCCATTCAGGGCAATTGAATACAGTACACGCGCTTCAAAGGGCACTTTATGCCTTATTTATGCCCCCTGCTAATTTGGCACGCCACAAATCCTAATCATGCGTCTGGTAATGTTGAGTAAACTGTTTATTTCTGTAAGCAATAACTTTTTGCATGCGAGTGTGTGAGTATGTGTGTGTGTGTGTGTGTGTGAGAGAGAGAGAGAGTGTTTAGGGGTGTTTTAAATATCTAATTTTTACTAATTTATTATTATTAATAATAATAATAATAATAATAATAATAATAATAATAATAATAATAATAAACCAGATTCACTCATTGTGCTGTTTTTCCATTTTTACGCACAAAATCAGATCCTGCTTTGGAGAGCGGTGTCTTGAAATAGGGAGGTGAGTGAATGGGGTGGAGGGGTGAATGGTGTGCGTGTGTGTGCGTGTGTGTTTAGACTCTCCCTCCTTCTACCCCCGTCCTCCTCCTCCTCCTCCTCCCTCCCTCCCCTCCCTCGTTTTTTAGTCCATTGTAGAGATCCTTACACTCAGAAGACCAGTGTGTTCCCCCCGGGGCTGCCAGAGAAACGACTCTCTCCTGTCCTCTCCTCGGTTCTACACCGTAAACCCGCAGTTTGAACGCACGGATTTGTTTGTTTGTTTGTTTTCTCTTCCGTTTTCTGCGTGATTGCTTTGCGGCGCGCAATTTTAAAAAAAATTTAAAAAAAAGAAGAAGAAGAAGAAGAAGAAGAAGAAGGAGAAACCCGGAGAGAGATAAGGACACGATGAGCCCACGGGTGATCACTGTCCCATTGTGAGACCTGGACAGAACAGGACGGGGATTTAGTGTGTGTTTCGTTTGAGGGAACTCTTGGAGAAAAAGAAAGAAAAAAAAAAAGGTGGGAAATAATTAAAAAAAAAAAAAAATCCAACAAATCTAAGGACATCTGGACTTTGCGCGTTATTTCCGAGCGCGGTTCACGCAGGAGAGCCATGGTTTGGCTTTGAGATGTAATGGATTTCTAAAATAAATAAATAAATAAATAAATAAAAAGATTAAGAAGAAGAAGAAGCTCCACAGGCTGTAGTATGAGAGGATTTCTACAGAGAAATAGAACTTTGAAGCTTTGAACCGGATCAAAGGATCTAAACGCGCGACTTGTGTCTCATCAAACTGTGTGTTTCAAAGCACCGGGCAAAGTGCAGCGGGACAACAACAGAAAGAAAAAAAGAAAAGGTAAGTGGGACATCAACTGCAGGCTGGATGATGAATGTTTTAGGAGTTTGATTCCTGCTGATACATTGTTCCTGGAGCTCTGGTTGTGTGTTCGTGTGTGTCTTTTCTGTTGCGCGTAAAATAAATCGGGTATCCGGTTCCATCGCGTAAAAAAAAAAAAAAAAAAATCTGTAACCTCAGAGAAATCGATTTAAGAAGTACAACAGATCCAGGGTCAGGGGTTGTCCCAAACGGAGCTCAGCTGGAGATGTCACAAGTCGTGTGTTTATTTTATTTTATTATCCCTTCACTTAATAAACTCACCTACTCAGTGTGTTTGTGTGTGTGTGTGTGTGTGTGTGTGCGCACCCTATCCTATCGAAAACGTCATTTAGACTACCAAGTGGTTTCACACTTGTAAACAGGTTTATTTATCTTAAACTGACTCTCAGTCTGGTGTGAAAATCTCAGCCAGGCGCGCGGCCACCTCGCCTCGGAGTCAGGGTTGCCAGATTGGAGACACTTTCCTTCCTGGAGTAATATATATATATATATATATATATATATATATATATATATATATATATATATATATTTTTTTTTTTTTTTTTTTTTAAAGTTAATTATAAATATTAATATATAAAAACAATTATGGGTTTAATTCTGGACAGATTCAAAGTGCTCGTCCTGTTCAATGATTGAAAAGCATCATATAGAAAAAAAGAGAGTTGACATAAATGGAGACTGAATTACTATAATAAAACAGAATAAATAAAAAAAGAAGAAGAAGAAGAAATGCATCTAAATAGCCAAAAGCATCTAAATAATGCATATAAATATAAATAAGGCTTATAAAATCTTCACCCATCTAACAGCTTGTTCTACTTACCTGATAAAGTCTACCGATAGTTCCAGAAATGGACCCTAATTATTGTACAAATGGCCCATTATGCACATTTTCACCATCAACAGCCTTACGAACTACCCTGCATTTGTGTTTCTAATTATTCATGTTTATGGGAAACAGTGCACAATGTCCAGCAGTGATCAGGTAGACAATGTGTCTAGTGTGTCTGAACTGCTGTCCATTCATATACAAATGCGCTTTAGGGGTGAAGGAGTGCCGTTCCTGTCTTAAAGTTAGAAGGCTGAATGTCTTACAGTCTTCAGCTCCCACTTTAATCTGGATCCTGGTTTGTCTTTTAGTTCTCTCAGCAACAGAGCCGTGTAACCTGGGGTCGCCAATGCCTGGAGTCAGCGTCTGAGCTGATCAAAAGACAAAATGTGGAGCATCTGTAAGTTCTTCATTACCGTGTGCCTGGCAGAACTTGCTTTATCGAGGAGCATCACGACGCAAGAAGCCCGCCCGAAAGGTAAATGGAATAGAGTGTATTCATGTGTGTAACGTTTAATGTCCAGGATATTTGACATTGGACATTTTCTTGAAACTGTTACGGAAAAGCTTCTTTTTTTTTTTAGGCATAGAGAAGTGTGATCTCAAAGAGCTTAAGTCCAGAGGAAGTGAAGTAGGATGAAATCATTTGGAAAGGAAAAGAATCCCATTTTTTTTAAAGCCGTAAACAGAGCTACTTGATCCTGCCAAAGCCCCGAGGCTCGGAAGTGTAAATCTGTCTGGCCTGGTGCCAGTGACAGGGGATTGTAGGGAGATCTGGGGAGCGTTTTTTTCCCCTACAAATACAGGACTGTCCTGGTTGTGTACCTGCTCGGATGTTATCATTCCGTTATCTCCGAGTGATATGAAGATGTTCACCAGGTGGTTGTGGTTTCAGGTAATCTATGCAATTTAAGGAGCAGCAGCAGTAGCGCCGGCTCACTGAGCTTACTCCGGTATTTATACACAGGAATAGGTTAGCAGGACTTGATCTATTATGATTACCATGGTCAGGGTGGTTTGCTGAGGACCACATGGTTATTAGTGAGAGAATGAAGAGGGCAGGTGGAGACCCTGACAAGAACAGGGGCAAAGTGTTTGTTAAAAGCGTCCTTTTATGAACCTGGGGTCCGGTGAAGGTTGAGAGCGCCTGCGGTGGAGCCAAACAACGACTGCCAAAGCAAATTAAAGTCATTTTACAACTACAAGTGGAAAAAGTCTAATATGAAATAACAATGCGATAAACACTATATCCGGACGTTTCTTGTTGAAATCTTGTTGTTCTCGTCGATTTCGGCAACTTGTGAATCAAATCGTATCCTGATCAATCATAATTTTGAGATTATTTTCAATACTTATGATATTGATTTGTATCACGTCCACAGTGTATTCGGGCATCGTGCGAGGCAAAGACCCGAACCTGAGCGTAATTTTTTTTTTTTTTTTCTGTTCAGTCTAAATTTAGGCTGAGTATTTTGTTTGTGTGTTCTGCCTTTTCTTTCCTCACTGACCGTTTACACCCTCTCTTGGGGTCAGATTCAGGCCAGGGCCCGGGTTCCATTCAGTGAAGTTCATTAGTGTGTTGGTGGGAGATTGCTGTGCCTCAGCACTGGAGGTGACATTGCTGGTTTAGGGATTCCTTGCACAAATGCTTATCACACTCACTGCTGGACGGCCAGGAACACTGCTGTGAAGTCAAACTTCCAATGAGAACCATAGATCTTTTCTCGCTTTTGTTCCTTCAGATGTAATTTACAAGCCCTCTTACCCTCCTCCCCTTCAAATCTCCCCACCCACCCACCAAAAAAAAAAAAAACTCAGGGTTAGCAGTTAGACAACACATGCTTGCTTGCTTAGTACATAAATACAGGAAGCAGTTGTGTTTTGTAATTAATCACACCTGTTGTTGTGTACACACATCAGCATGTCTAAAATAGCTTCTTATTTTACCTTTTCCCAGATTCCAGAGTACAACGACCGACTCTTCAGCCGGGCTTCCCCGAGAACACCACCGTGCTCGTCGGAGGCCAGGTGAAACTGGTATGTAAAGTCCACCGGCCAGCCACGACACGTCTCCAGTGGTTCAAGAAGGACAGGGACCGCCTGGGGCCTGACGGATCACCGCTTCTCAAGCCCCTCACTGTAAGGAAGTCATTTAAAGAGCAACCTCTGTTTTGTTTTGTTGTTTCTTTTTCCTGTAAGAGAGGGGATGTAATTGAAGATGCGTTTTCCCCTGCAGCCTCTTCGAGACAACGTCTCCAAAGTCAACGTTCTTCCTTTAGTAAATGTCACCTTGGAAGATGCAGGAGAGTATATATGCACGGCAAAAAACAAAGCTGGATGGACTAGTAATTCGGCCTGGGTGGAAGTCTTAACAGGTGAGATGTTTATTTATAGTTTTTTTCATAATGAGTAGAACAGTCCAGGACCCAATCCGATGGATAGGTTGAGAAATAAATAAATTGGATATTCCTTTCTAGAAATCCTTCCTGCTGAATCTCTGGAGCAGCTGACTACGTCAGAGAATCCAACAGGTATGAGATATATATTTATTTATTTATTTATTTTTAATTAGAAATGCATGAAGATCACCAAACAAGGCTTGATGGACGTCTTGTTGAACTATCTTAGTGTGTCTTGAAGAATAATAGATCCAGAGCTGAACTTCACGGATAAAAGATAAAACTTTGGTGTCTTTTTCACTTATTCTTCTTTATTCTTTAGAAGTTTCCGAGGAGCAGAGCGACGAATCGTCAGAACACCTCCTGCTCGAACCGGGTGATGTTCTCAAACTGCGCTGTGACACAAACCGCCCAGGACCGATCCACTGGTACAAAGGAGATACTCGAGTGCAACATAGCGCTCGTATCCAGATCAGAGCAGGATTCTTGGAGATTACAGACGCGACCTACGAGGACTCGGGGGTATACACGTGTACGGTCCGTGGCTCCAGAGAGGCTCTGCGGAACTTCACCATCACAGTAGCAGGCACGTTCAGACGTATAACACAAAAAGAGTGCGCATTTTAAATACTTTCTAATAATGGTACGGTTTAGTTACATTCGTTTATTTTTTTAACATTACAGATGCGATGGGATCTGGTGATGATGATGATGAGGATGCTGGTCAAGAAGACTCGGTTACAGAGACAGAAAACGATCAAGTCTACTTCTCCAAAGGTGTGTGGGACTCAAATTAAAACTCAATCATGTTTCCATCAAGAAAATGAGAAATTGGGTTTAACCATCCTACTTCTTGTTCTTCAGGTCCATACTGGACTCATGTTCAGAGAATGGAGAAAAAGCTTTATGCTGTCCCAGCCGGAAACACGGTCAAATTTCGGTGCCCGGCTACAGGAAGCCCTCTGCCTACAATCCGCTGGCTGAAGAATGGCAGGGAATTCAGAGGAGAGCACAGGATTGGAGGGATCAAGGTGAGAACGTTGTGAAAGTAAAGCAGTCCGTGAAACATTGCAGCTGAACATTTGCACATGGAACAATCTGTCTGATGCTTATATTTGTCTAATTCTTCCCCACAGTTGCGGCATCAGCACTGGAGCTTGGTCATGGAGAGCGTGGTGCCCTCGGACCGTGGGAACTACACTTGTGTGGTGGAGAACAAATACGGCTCCATCACTCACAGCTACCTCCTCGATGTGTTGGGTAAGACGGCTCTCAGTAGCTTACAGTAGACAGTGGTCTGGCTCCATGCAGAGTGGCTGGAGCTGGCCTCCTCTCAGCGCCTGTCAGGGGTAATAAGTATTAGACTGGGGAGTCGCGGTTCTGGCAGCTCGGCAGTGTCTCACAGTGAGACAGGCACCAATCGCACCTCAGATATAACCACAGGGCAAGTTTGTCCGCCACAGGGTTCGTTCAGGGCTATCCTGGAAAAGGGTAGCAACTACTTGCACAATAGGAGGGTTAGTGTTAGCTTGTGTTGCCGGACGAGCAGTTGGCCAGGCATCCAGACGAGGTTTCTATCTGACCTGCGACAGTTCGGTGTCGGGACAACTGCTGTCTCCGTCAAGGGAAGGCTTAATGACTTCAAAGCATCCCAGTGTACAGGCTTGGCTCCGGGATTCCCTAATGGAGCCAATTAGTGCATGCCTCCACTTTTTTCTCTCCTTTTTTTGAAGCAGTACTTATCTATTGCCCTTTTTTTTGGATTTTTTGGTTTAACAATTGATGGGCTAAAGCAAGGTTTGGGGAAATTTCTACATGGTCATTTGGCCCGTTCTGAGCAATTTTTCGACATGTTTCCCTTTCAGAACGCTCTCCTCACAGACCCATTTTACAAGCCGGTCTACCAACCAACACAACAGCCGTGGTCGGCGGGGACGCCCAGTTCCATTGTAAGGTCTACAGTGACGCGCAGCCGCACATTCAGTGGCTGAAGCACATCGAGATGAACGGCAGCCGGTACGGACCCGATGGCATCCCTTACGTCAAGGTCGTCAAGGTATGGTTTGAAATAGCTTGGTTGGAAACCGACCCGTTTTGTCAATTAGTGTTTCCAAGTTAACACGCATGGCTGCATTTTCATTCACATTTTGGTTTCCCTCTACAGACAGGCAGCTTGAACATGTCCGAGGTGGAGGTCCTGTATCTGACGAATATCACGATGGAGGATGCTGGAGAGTACACCTGTTTAGCTGGAAACTCTATCGGTTTCTCGCACCAGTCTGCATGGCTCTCGGTCCTATCTGGTATGTTACAATCTTTAACCAGCATTTTAGACTTTTATCCTTGTACTTTATCATTCTTATAGATATTAACACCTGTCCATCTGTTTAAACAGAGGAAGAAGTGACCAAAGAGGTGGACCTTATGGAGACCAAGTATACCGACATCATCATATACGCCTCAGGCTTCCTAGCGTTGGTGATGGCCATTGTGATCGTGGTTTTGTGCCGAATGCAGACCCACCCCAGCCGGGAACACTTTGATACCCTCCCTGTGCAGAAACTTTCCAAATTTCCTCTTCGCAGACAGGTGAGAGAGTAACTCACTAGGACATCTCATTAATGCGTGTTTATTTTGAATATATTTACACTAATTCTGCATATCTTGGAAACGCAGTACTCCGTCGAGTCGAACTCCTCCGGGAAGTCCAGCGCCTCTCTAATGAGAGTGGCGCGTCTTTCGTCCAGCTGCTCGCCGATGTTAGCCGGAGTCATGGAGTTCGAGCTTCCCTACGATCCTGACTGGGAGTTCCCGAGAGAGAAGTACGTGCCAAGTGACACAATGCGTTTTGATCGTCCTGCCATAAAACTTTGATGATGTACTGACAATGGTGTATTATTACCTAGTCTGACTTTAGGGAAACCTCTCGGAGAGGGATGCTTCGGTCAGGTGGTGAGAGCGGAGGCTTATGGGATAAACAAGGATAATGCAGATCAAGTATCCACCGTGGCCGTCAAAATGCTGAAAGGTAGGTATTCATAAAATGCTTGATTGGATATATATACCATATACATGGAGATGTGAGCTGACGTAAGCATCGGTTGATCGTTTTCCAGATGATGCCACGGACAAAGACTTGGCTGACCTCATCTCCGAAATGGAGCTTATGAAGGGCATGGACAAGCACAAGAACATCATAAATCTTCTTGGAGTTTGTACTCAGGAAGGTCAGTTCAAGTCAAACGTGTCGGATAAAGATTCCAACCTAAACATGCCATATGTCCAACTCTTCATTAATTCAAAACTTCATTAATTCACACTAAACTTCTTGAACATTTTTTTTATTATTATTTTATTTTATTTTATTTGGTTTTGTAGGTCCGCTCTACGTGCTGGTTGAGTACGCTTCTAAAGGTAGCTTGCGCGAGTACCTACGAGCACGCCGTCCTCCCGGAATGGACTACACCTTCGACGTGACCAAGGTCCCTGAAGAGCAGCTCACGTTCAAGGACCTGCTCTCTTGCGCCTACCAAGTGGCACGAGGCATGGAGTACCTGGCTTCTAAAAGGGTGAGTTGTTTGTCTTTTGAAACCTTTACACCACCCCCTAACCCCTGACCTCTACCCCTGTGTCTTATCAACACGTCCCTTTGTCTGACACACGATGCCAGGCATTCCTCACTGGAGTGGTGGTGGTGTGCTGTGTTTACCGCTGCGTCTGTCCTGTCTCTGTGGGCTTTGTCCTTTTTAGCACTGCCATAAATCTGTTAGCATGCAGGCGCACAGATCCGCCTGTGCTCAAGATCATATTACTAGGTCTTTGTGGCCTGCTAAGAATGCAGCTGTCTGAAACCCTTCCATTAAGGGCCGCAAACCAGGGGCTTTTTCGTCCCCCTTTTTTCTTTTTTTTCTTTTTTTTTTGGTCCCCAGATGCCGCTTCTATTTAAAATTAAAACCGAAATACACGTAATAATATGAGTTCATTTGAGCAAACAGTCCGGTGGTGTTTTTCTGCAAATGCCCACATCTATATAAAGCCAGGCTTGTTCTTGGAGCGTATACTGAACGCACAGAAATAGCGCGATCACTGATCCGTGTCCTGTCTTTTCCTCTTCCTCAACAGTGCATTCACCGAGACCTAGCAGCAAGGAACGTTCTTGTCACAGAAGATAACGTCATGAAGATTGCAGATTTTGGCTTGGCGAGAGGAGTGCATCAGATCGATTACTACAAGAAAACCACAAACGTAAGCAGCTGAAATGAAGTTCGCTTTGTTGTCTTCAGAAAGCAAATTCTTGAGATTCTGACCCCGGTTAATGTATAGATCTGACATGTCTGCTGCGGTCGCAGCGCCTTTAAAGACAGATGTCTGCCGCGTCCCTGCTGATTGGCAGGCACTTTAATGGGGGATAATTGGATAGTTCGGGGAGGATTAGTGAAAGGGTGGACAAACATGGTTTTTTTTATGGATCAAAAGGAAAACTTTTGGCTGTGCTGTTCTGTAATCGTCTCGAGCCATGCTCACTGCCTTCGTGTCTGATTTTAGGGACGCCTGCCAGTGAAGTGGATGGCACCAGAGGCCTTGTTCGACCGAGTCTACACACACCAGAGTGATGTGTAAGTCTAATTTTTGCATCTGTGCCGAACAATCTGATCAGGAATGCCCCGCGTTCCTGAGGCCGTACCTCAGTTTAATACAGAAGCGCCCCTGATGCAAACGCGCTCCACCAGGACACCTTTTAAATCTTTTAAAGCTGATCTACTGCGTCTTTTGCTTCGGCAGTTGGTCTTTTGGAGTACTGATGTGGGAGATTTTCACGTTGGGAGGCTCTCCGTACCCTGGGATCCCAGTAGAGGAGCTTTTCAAGCTGTTGAAAGAAGGCCACCGAATGGACAAACCCTCCAACTGCACGCATGAACTGTAAGTGCCATTACCGTCATCATTATCATTATCATTCTTTTCTAGTTTTCGTACAAGCATTTTGATGCGAAAAATTGACTGGTTCATTATTCTATTGTTTACTTTCCTCCAGCTACATGAAGATGAGAGAGTGCTGGCACGCAATTCCTACGCAAAGGCCGACCTTCAAGCAGCTGGTGGAAGAGCTGGACAGAGTGCTGCTGTCTATTTCGGATGAGGTAAATACCCTTAACGGGGTTCCCATACACGTTACGGGATTCAACGTGCGCCGTATCGTTACAATCCCTGTTGATTCTCATTTCCTTTCGCAGTACCTCGACCTGTCGACCCCTTTCGAGCAGTACTCCCCGTCGTGTGAGGACACTTCCAGCTCGTGCTCTTCAGACAACGATTCGGTGTTTACCCACGATGCCTTGTCCACCGATCCGTGCCTGCTCGGTTATCACGACGTGCGCTCTCGCCTAGACATGAAGACGACGATACGATAAGGGCTCGACCGGATGAGGACTCCAGTTTATGGATACCATTTAAAAAAAACACTCACGCGGTCTGCGGTACAAAGCAGTCACACGAGGAGCGGACTTTGGCCCACAATTGCTCTGCGCGAAAGAACGTTATCACCGTAATGCTTGGCACTAGAAAAAATCCTGGTGACAAATATGGCTGCCTCAAGTATTCAGGTTTCTAATACAGTTAGGACTGGAGCGCCTGGTAAAGAAGTCTCGGTTTTCTTGTGTAATGAAGAATGAATGCTGCTTATTATGTGTACAGTATCTGAGCAGCATCGAAACTGCATAGAAGTGTGCTGTATCAACCAGATGGAATGTTTCTTTTTCTTTTTTTTTTTTTTAAAGAGAACATTTATTTTGATATAAAAGTTGATAGCATTATTAAATATAAAATTCTCTCTATATAAAGATTATTATACTTTTTTTTTTCTTTTTTTTTTCCTATTTAAAGATTTGTCTTAAAAATCTCAGGATCTCGCATGGGTGAAATTGCTGCAGTGGCAGCGATGTGCCTGAATTCTGATTTCCTGTGAAAATATTTTATGTTCATATCATCGAATACGACAATTACCTTCTATAAATTATTCTAAAGCATATGAAGTTAAGGTGTTGAGTGAAGAGTTTGGGCATCGCGTCACATTTCGTCGCAGGCGAAGCGGATCGGGACGGTTCAGTCGGGTTCATACGGAGACCGTCTGCGCTGACAAAATAGCCGAGCCAGCGTCGCTACGCTGTGCAGAGAGGAAAGGACTGGATTGAATGTGAAAACCGCAAAACCCCTGAGGCCGCCGATTGATTTAAAATGGGAGAATCCTCCATTGTAACCTTTTACCTGGCACAGTTTGTTTGCAGGGTCCAAGCGCAGGCCAAGTTGGACAATAGGTCCATGCAGATGTAATGGGTGTGACCACAGGACCGGGTGATTGGGCGGGGCTTGGGGGGGGGGGGTCTGAGGCTGCGTGCAAATGAGCTGGCCCCCTTATTATGGTAATAGATCCAGCTGCCCATCCACTATCTTTTTAATATACAAATGCTAATGGTGGCCTTTTCTGAGCAAACTCCGCAGTGTTCTTCAGGGAATGCGAGGCCTCACCCGCAAGCTGATAAGACAGCTTTCTCAAGTTAATTTACTCGCTGCTTTTAATGCCCAGCCAGCGATGCTCCTCCGAATCCCTCGGGGAAACATTCGGCCCCTCCGTGTGCGCATCCAAATGAGTCGACCAGCCAGTCCTCCCTCTTTTTTTTTTTATATGCGGGGCTTAAAAAATGGCATCATCTTACAAGAGCTATGACCAGGGGGCTCGAACAAAAAAAAAAAAAAAAAATTCACATCCATTTACGTGGCCTTAAAGGATGAAGAAAGCAAGAAAGAAAGAAAAAATAAACTGCATGACATTCCATTTATGTACTCCATATAAAAGAAAAAGATATAGCAATCAACAATGTTCTTATGCATTTTTCCCTTGAGAGAATTATTTTAGAAATATCTAATTTATTTGTTTATTGTGTTGTTTTATATTAAATAAAGGATAATTTAAACTACATGCATGCATGGCTTCTATTATTATTATTATTATTATTATTATTATTATTATTATTTGCAAAATGTTCTTTATGTGCTATAACGTACGTATAACCGAGTGTCGGTTCATAGACGCAGGTTATAGTCTGTAGTCGCCAGTATATCACGCAACAAGTAGTGTTTTATTTCGAATAATATTATAATAACATGTGAGGGCCGTGCAGATCATACCTTATCGTTAAAACACACACTTATCAGCGCCACTTAACTTAGAGTGGTTTCATATCTTGTATTTACAATTCAAGCCAGACACGGCTATCTCGGAAAGTCCGCTCAGTCAAACACAGAGCTCCGAATCACACGCGTATCCAAAAATGGCCTGTGTCATGTGACAAATCCTGGTGTGCCTTTCAGTGCCACTGTACGTGGGTTAAAATGATGGTACATGGCTAAGCGATTTACAAAAGGAACTAGAACCTGCAGGCATGTGTTACTAACCCAGGATCGAACCAGAGGACTATGGGGAAAATTTGAACAGGCAAAAAACATGGTATTGGTGCAAAAAATGTCTCACCTAGGCGAAAAAGTGATTTATAACACCATATAAGACCATTTTTCATAATACTCATAATTTGATCCATGCTTCTTCCGTTTTTTTTTTTGTGAATGTACATACGCATTTATATTTTTATCAGATAAAAAAAAAACACATTTGCTAAATACAGTTTCATGCGCTTTTATGTAGTGTCCGTAACCTTTTGAATTCAACTCATTCAACGATCTTAATTGTCGGCCAGTTTAGATTTCACATGAAAAGACGTAAACTTGAAAGAGTGCATTATTCTAAAATGCTAAATTTTTAAGATATTGCGACATGAATTTGACATGGTTACGGACACTACAGATTTTTTGTCGTTATGGAAAACCACCTTATATGCATCTCTTACCGAGGTAGCCCTGAATTTTTAATGGTTTATGGGTTAACAATAATTATTGGGCAGATTCCAAAAAGCAATTGTAACTGAAAAAAAAAAAAAAAAAAATATATATATATATATATATATATATATATATATATATATAGTTTTCTATGTTTTATGGCCACGTGTCTAATTTGGAGCATTTAAACAAAACCACTGTTGTTAATAAATTGGGGGGGGGGGAAATCCTTAATTTTGCATTATGCTTTCATTCATGCAACATTTGTTATGCTTAGGTCATATGCTTCCAGAAGCTTACACAGATTTTAGTATCAATGCTAAATATACTATATAAATATACTATTAATAATAATTTGCATTTTTAAATATTATTATTATTTGAAGTGAGAGTTTTTGGGGCTCAAAAATGGCTTCGCAACTTGAGATTTTTAGGGAAGCGAGATCGGTCACTTCCATGTTGCATAAACTTCAGAAGTAGCTTCTTGGCCACACACATTTTCTGTATTATATGTATAATATTAAAAATAAATAAATAAATAAATAAATCAGCACCAATACTGTGTTTTGGCCTAAAGCTTAATATAAACCTAATTAGGGGGTCAAAACATGGCAGATCAAAAGCAGACCAAAAACAACACACAGTAAGGCTCTCATCACTCGCCTGGAACGATTGGTTCGTTCAAGCTTGTAGAGTCAATGATTGACTTCAAAAATCTGATTATAGAACGAGAAACCACCGGCGTTAATCAGTAAGCAATTGGCTATTATTTCTGTTACTAATACATGATTAGGATCGAGCGCTTATTGTCTGCTTGCTGTTCAGCTCGCCAGTACTGAGGTCTGCTTCAGAGGCAGCCGGGTTTCAGAAGCATGACGCGGGTTTTATTTAGCTAACGTCTCCAGCCACAGCTTAACAAAGAATACATTGAAAAGGCAAAAAAAAAAAAAAAAAAAAAAAGAGAGTCCATACGGTGATGAGCGTAAGACCGAGAGAGTGTAAAGCTGGTGAGGGAAATGATGCATTGAGTTGTTACAGCACACCTGACTAAAATCAATCTCGCGAGGGGAAGTCTGCGGTTAAAGGAAATCATTTTAGCTATCTACGGTTCATGTGCTGTAAATTGTTTTCACTTGGGCTGAGTAATAACTTGCAGGTCCTTCACCAAAAAAAACGCTGGCACCGACATCATCGAGCAGCCCGAGGGCCGAGCCGAACCTCGGCCCGGAGCGCCTCCTCATACTCTGCACCTTTCTCCGTCTTCTCCGTTCGAGCGGGTACGATACCGGCAGCGAGGTTATCTGAAGGATCCTGGGTGTTTATCTGGACTCGACTCGCCGGCGTTGATTATGACATTACATCACATCGCATTACATCAGCTGCTCGCCGTTCCTGGTTTCCGTTCCAATTAAGATTACGGCACCGGACTATCAATCATGATCCCCGTTTCAACTGCAAAGCCCTGAAAGCAGGAAGAAATGTAATAATAATGTGCAGCGCTTGTGTACACAGCTGATAACATGCACCGCAGCTCAGGTTACATAGGATTTTTCGCCAGGGGTAAAGTCGAAAGAGGACGTTGCTCCTGCCTTGGCCTCGGATAACATTAGGCAATTTTAGTTGGGAGGGTTTACTTCCTGAGGACTGCGTGTTAGGGTTAGGGTTACACCGTGCCGCATAATTCCTAAACGAAACGGTGGCGTTTAAACGCTGGAATGATGGATTGAGAAATGATTCGCTTTGATCGAAACTGTCAGCGTCACTCCAGGAAACGGGTCCCTTTCTATCAGTATATTAAAGCAGGAATTCTTGTAAAATCAGACACTAGAACACACACACACACACACACACACACACACTCTGTCTCTCTCCTAAGTTTGGGAAAGTCAGCTCTGCGCGCGCGGTTAATGTTCAACCATGCAGCCACTGGACGAGCCCCGCTCCGGACAAGAGCACAATGCCTTATCTGCGTTTTGTTTTCTCTTTCTCGGTATCTGCTGATCGCGGGAAGTATTTGAACACTTCTCAATACACAGATAATGCCTCGAGAGCGTGGACCCAGGAAGTGTAAAGGGTAAACACCCACCACCAGCACCACCACCACCCCCCGAGTAAAACAGCAGTATTTGATTGATTTTCACCCACAGGTGTGTGAACCGAAAGAGCTCTCGCTTTTACATCAAGCTCCTCCAGCGGCCGAGCTGAACCGTGGAACACATGCTTTCAATCTAAACAGGCTTATCGTGAAATATGCCCAATAATCCGTTATGTCATACTATAGGAAAGAAGAAGAAGAAGAAGAAGAAGAAAAAAAACTTTCATTCACAATGAAATTGAGAGGAAAGAAGAAGAAGAAGAAAAAAAAAAAGCTGTAAGATATATATCGGAAGCTTGTGCTATCCAAGGATGTGTGACTCCTATGGGAGACACTATCTGTAAATGAAAAAGCAGAGGGTTACGGAATGTCCGTGTTTCCCCTCCCTCTCAGATGGTTCGAGAGCCAGGAGATAAATATTTCCCTGTCCAGGTCCGCCATAGACGGAGCAGGGTGCCTGCTACATCCCGGATCACATATCCTAAGGCTAGGCCCGAGGTCACGGACGACAGAGCGCGCTGAAACCGGAGTCATGAAGGACGAGGAATCGTCTACATCCAGTGTGTAAGGGGAAAAAAAAAAAAAAAAAAAAATCTAATATCAGACACAGCAGGGGGAGCAGAGAGGAGTCTATGTCGCGAGGGATTGTCGCGGTATCTTCGTCATCGGCGGACTCTTTTAACTCGGTGCTTATTTATTGTTCTGTAATTTGGGAGCGTAATTGATTTGGCTTGGATTTCAGGCACAGGCGGAGCAGGAAGGGCCGGGGACACGAGTCCAGGATCTGGAGCCTTTTCTCTACACCGGTTATCAGTGTTCCCACAGCATGACGCGGTCTGGCGCCTCCACAACATTCGTTCGGTTTTCTTTTAAACTTCGGCGTGGCGATTAGAAGCGTTCCCGAAGGCTGATATGATCTTTCTCGCGAACCCCGGACGAGATCGGGCGCACGGGGAACGCTGACACGATCCAGTGCAAACCTCAGATTTAATGCAAAGCGCTTGAGCGTCTAGACGGAACGAGCTGAAAAAATGATGAAGATCGAGACACGATATTGCGTCTGTGTAGCTGAGCTGCGAGCAAGAGATAATTAGGAAAACATCTGAGCTCAATGGGGGGGGGGGGGATGAGGGGGGGGGGGGCACACTTCACCCCTAAACACTATTAAGCACAGGCGTTAAGACAAAACAAAACAACAAATGTCAGGTTCCTCACAAACAGCTGAGGAATATACAACGTCCTCTCGGCCAGGTGCGGCGCTGTAGGGCAAATATAGGCCTTTAAACATATATACATATAGAAACACATGGATTGGTGCTGATTTTTATTGAATTTTTCTATATTATACATATAATACAGAAAATGTGAGTGCCAAAAGAGCTACTTTCGAGGTTTAGGCAACGTGGAAGTGACCGATCACGCTTCCCTAAAAATGTCAAGTTGCAACTTCAGCTGTTTTGGAGAGATGATTTAATACGAGCCCCAATCAATCAGCATTAGACTGTCTCGCTTCAAACAATCATCATGTAAACACTATACAAATGATTAATATTTCTTTATCAGTATTAATATTTAAATTTGTGCAAGCTTCTAGAAGCATATGGTCTGTAAAAATTGTTTTTTGGTAAAAGCTGAAAAAGCCAAAAATCTGTAGTGTCCGTAACCATGTCAAAATTCATACTGCAATATCTTAACAATTTAGCATTTTTAGAATAATGCACTTTTTCGGGTTTATGTCTTTTCATGTGAAATCTAAATGACAGTTAAGATCATTAAAAAGTTACAGACACTACAGACATAAAATGGCATGACATTGTATTAAGCAAATATTTTTCTTTTTAGCTGATAAAAATATAAATGTGTATGCATATTTACCAAAAAAAAACAAAAAAAAACAACAAAACAAAGAAGCATGGATTTGGAGATAAAAATCATATCTGAAAATTCAGACACTTTTTAGCACCAATACCATTTTGTTTGTCTCTATGTGTCTAAACTTTATTTGCTGTCGTGTCCTTGGATGTAAAGAAATCAGGTTCGAGGCTTCTGGGACACATTATGATTTCCAACCACGTTGAAATAATTTGCCCATAAGTGTGGTGTGTGTGTGTGTGTGTGTGTGTGTGTGTGTATCAAGGGAAAATGCGCGAAGGGTGTAATTCTGAGGTTGGAGGGGGTGTTGGAGGGAATAGGGGGGTGTGGGGGGGGGTAGAGATCAGGAATCTGTACAAAAAAACAAAACAAAAAAGCCACGAGCTTTTCCTCTCCATTGCATTCATCTGTTTTCTGACAGCTCTCTGCCGGACGAGTCGGTGCCCAAAAGCAATGATCACACCAGCGCACGTTTCAGAGCCTGATCCGATGAGTAGCGCACTGACCAGACTGGAACAAAGATCCATCGCAGAATGAGAATTCACCCACAAACCCACATCCACATCCGAGCACACGCAGGCACACAAACCTACATCCAGATGTACAGTACACACACAAACACACATTATATCATGCAAAAAGAAAAGAAAAAAAAGAAAAAAAAACACAACACTCTCCTTTCACCATCTCAGGTAATTGGCTGTAAGGTATTATCAGCCTAATTATCAAATAAATCCCGTTCTTCCTCTGCGGTGCTGCACTTACACAAAACAGGAAGGGGGGATTAGTGGGGAACGCTGGGCTCAGATCCGGAGCCCTGCGACTCACTGCAGGAAATCTACTCAGCATTTAGCACACCAGACACATGTCTGCCAGCATACACACACACACACACACACACACACACACACACACATACAGGGTTAGTCTTACTGTCTTTCTGAGGACCTTCCATAAACATAGCAGTTACTACTGAATGCTTTGCTGCATCTAAATCTAAATCTAAATCTAACCATTTTAATTAGAAATTAGTTTCGAAATAAAAGCTGCATTTTAAAATAAAATAATAAAACCATTATTTACAAGGAAAAAAATTTTACGAGGCCTAATGTTCCCTAAGCACGGAGCATACCGATACTGACTTTTCAGTCGGTAAGGGGAAAAAATAATGATATTTACACACGATGCATTTTCTATTCCTGAGATATACAGATTTGTACATTACGAGCAATTTACGACCCGGACGAAAATTACCCGGGCGAAGCGGATCCAAACCGCAGGACCGAAATATCCCACAAAACGTGCTCTGTTCTGCTGAGATGCATAAAAACGAGGTTTATAACGTGTACATAACCTCTGGCAGTGATGAGCGGGAGTGAGCGTCTGCCAGGAATATACCGTACAGAAAAAAGTCAAGCCATATTTTAAGGGTATTTTTTAAATAGATACGATATTGACAGCAGAAGAGATATTATTGCCTGCGCTTTTTGTGTAATTTTGTTTTACTAGTTGTAATTTATCCCGTCCTTTTTCCTATGATGCACGCGAGCTGCTGATACGCGCCGTGTCGGGCCTGGTGATGGACAGGAGCACAGCTTCTCGCTGATATCGACCTCGCTGCTGAATGACTCACGACCGAGGAGATGCTGAACATCTGTTGGGAAGCGCACAGGGGCAGGCGTAGTCAGGACAGGGGGACGTGTAGGGTGTTGGGGGTGGGGGGGGGGGGGGGGGGAGTACAGTGTGGCTTCTTTTCCTCCTGTAGGCATTATCTCATCCCCTGAACACTCCCGCTCCATCCTCTACACGCACAGAAGCATTACTCGCATCTGTCACCCATTAATCGCCAAATTATGGAAGAATTGCGCGTCAAAAGCCATTACAAGCGATATGTCCCAGGGGTTTCGGTGGTGCTTTCTGTCTCCTCTCTCTCTCTCTCTCTCTCTCTCTCTCTCACACACACACACACACATTATCACACGGTCTCGCTGTCAAAAACATTTCATTGTCTTTGATTGGGAAAGCTGTATAGGCTGATATTTGTGGGATCGACTGTATATGGGTCAGCGCAGAAACCTTAGCTGTCCTCTGTCTCCTGCTCGGTTTTGTTGTAGTTTCTCTTATTATAGTGAAGGAATATATTCAGTGACAGGATGGTCTTTAGGTTTTAGGAAAAGAGAGAGAGAGAAAAAAAAAAGATTTGATTTCAACCTGAAACTGGAGGATAAATAAACGAAATGACAGAACACACCAAAAAAAAAAAAAATTTAAAAAAAGCACGGAATGAATTCTTCGTTTTCTTAACAGAGGTGGACAGAACATGAGGAACGTAACCAAAACCATGAACTTGTACTCTATAATTTATAATAAACATATGCTTGACTTTTTTTTTTTCTTTTTTTTTTTTCTTTTTTTTTTTACTTAGATCATGAACGCCATGGCCCGGATACGCTTTCCTTTTCCTGGCTTCCAATCCAATAGAAATCCTGTTTCTGTGCTTTTTAACTTTATTTATTAAGCAGATCCAACTCAACAATTTGGTTTGGAAAAAAAAGAAAAGAAAGAAAAGAAAAACCATTCATCTTTGTTCATGCGCTGCCTCATTAGTCTGGCTCGCTTTTCATACATTAAAGGTAATTTAATGCAATAGTGTGGTTAGATTCTTAAATTGCTGTCTTCAGGAAAGACACAAACACTAACCACACCTCAGCCCAGTTCTTTTACTGTAACGTTTTATACGAAGCGACTCGTTCATTTTTCTTAAAGAAGGACAAATCCTGATCTCTAATAAATGACATACCTTTAGAATTTGAGAAACTTTTAACCATTCCTTTAACTTTCACTTAAGTTTAACTTTTTATTTCACTTTTTCTTTTTCTCCAGTCTTACTATAAACTCTTAATACACTGCCCCACCCCGGGGGAATTTATAAATAAATAAATAAATAAATAAATAAATAAAAATCACCTTTTTTCTATATATATATATATATATATATATATATATATTTTTTTTTTTATGTATATGTATATTATGTAAAAATAAGAGCATTTTCATACACACACACACACACACACACACAATGTGATGAGAACTCACAGGATCGGGACTAAACAGCTGTGTGTCCATAAGAAAAGCACTTGTTAGTGAGACATCAGAAAAAAAGCCTTCAGTTTGTTAGGGAGCATAAAGACTGGACGATGGAAAAAGGTCATGTGACCTGATGAGTCCAGACTGAGTCTATTCCAGAGCGATGGGCGTGTCAGGGTGAGAAGGGAAGCGCATGAAGCGATGCTCCCATCACGCGTAGTGTCCACTGTACAAGCCTCTGGAGGCAGTGTTATGATCTGGTGTCGCGTCAGTCGCTCAGGTCGAGACTCAGCAACGTTATGTGGGGATAAAATGAAGTCACATGACCACCTGAATGTACTGAATCACCAGGTGATCACTATCATCTATGGAGATTTTCTTCCTCCCTGATGGTATGAACATATTTCCGTGTGAAAGAGTGAATCCTAATGAGGAACCATTTTCACATGTGAACTGGACACCAGATTGTGAGCCATAATCAAAGCTAAAGGGGGTTAAATGAAATATTAGAATGTGTGTTTTTTTTTGTGTGTGTGTGTGTGGGTGTGTGTGTATGTAGGCAAATTAGGCTGACATGCTGTTTTGGATTTTCTTGATTTAATATTAACGATCTGGATAGGAATAACACTTCACTTGTCATTTCTCATAAGTCTTACCCGCTCTTGTTCTCTCTCTCTCTTTTTTTTTTTACTCATAACACACTGATGGCTGGGGTGACCACGGACAGAATTCACGTCCCTATGAGGAATATTTTTGTTATGACTAAACGCCTCTCACAGCTTGGTGTGAAATCTTGGTCTAGGTTACCCCTGACCCAAGTACTTTAGCGTTAGAGGAAAAAAATATCTTTTTTTTTTCTTTTTTTTTTTTTTTTTTTTGGACTTGTGGAATATTTCTCTGAGAATTTGGATCATCCATTGACCGGATCACAAGTTCATGAATAAAATATAAATAATATAAGTAATTTCTCATAGGAATGGAGAAACACCTGGTCATTTATGTAATTAACCAATCAGCCAATCACGAGACAGCAACACAATATTCATCACTCACCGCTCAATCCTGTATACAGGGTCACAGGGGGCTGGAAACTTGGGGCATGAGGCAGCGTACACCCTGGACAGAGTGCCAAACCGTTGCAGGGCGCACACACACACACACACACACACACACAGTATAAGCAATTTGGGAACACCAATTATCCTAATCTGCATGTCTTTGGATTGTGGGAAGAAACCAGAGTACACAGAGGAAACCCACCAAGTGGGCAAACACCATACGCACAGGGGCAGGGATTGAACCCGGACCCTCAAGTACAATTTAATCAAAAGGAGATTCCCAGACGGTGTTTTTCTCCGGGTGTTTCCGTGGCTTAGTGGTTAGCACTATCGCCTCGCACCTTCAGGGTCCGGGTTCCATTCCCGTCTCGGGGGTCTGTGTGCATGGAGTTTACATGTTCTCCCCGTGCTTGGTGGGTTTCCTCCCATCTATAGGTTGGGCTTATTGGCGTCCCCGAATTTCCTGTAGTGTGTGAATGAGTCACCCTGGGTAGGATCCAGCCACCCCCCGTGACCCTGTATACAGGACGAAGCAGTATAGACGATGAGCGAGTGAGTGAGTGAGTGTTTGGCCCCGGTGTTCGTGGATTGAAACACTCACTAAAGATAAATGAACGAGCGCACTGCGCTGAGGTCTGAGGGCTGAACAGGATTAAATTGTACTTGCCCTCCCATATCAGCGTAATACCGAAAGCACTTTGCCCCTTCACTCTCTCAAGTGGTGTGTTGACAGAGAAAACAGCCAGGCAGGATCCATCCCAAAAGGAACTTTCAGATCCCGTTGCAGGCCTCCCTCTGTGCTCCTAGCGAGGTAGCGTAGCCCAACAAAGGCCGTCGATTCAGGTAAGGAATAGTAGTGACCTAACGTCACAGAACTGATGAGCTGGGAGGGACGGAAAGGCCGGCCGGGGCTCAAACTAGTCCTTTCACCACACTTGGGAAACAAAGACTCACTTATTCTGCCAGCACTGACAGCTGAAAATATCTTTAAGCTTAGGCTGTGGCAATGAGGCTTTGCACGTGTGTGTGTGTGTGTGTGTGTGTGTGAGAGAGAGAGAGAGAGCAAATACATGAACAATTTTATAATTATTATTCTTCATATAAAACACGATTTCTGCTGTAATTTATTGAATGTATTTCTTTCACATGATCAAAAAAAAAAAAAAAAAAGCCTAAATGTAAACAAACACGCTGTCGTAGTCCGATCTCAAGATAGTTACGGCTAATTCAGAAATACTGCCCATCGCCTCCTGTTGTTGGTGGACGCCTGTGTCCAGAGGAACAGCAGGCCTCCCATGTGTGACCGTGGCCACAGGCCCAAGCCTCCATCACCCCTCCAACACACAGCTGTTGTTTTCAAGGCTCAGGGCTGCAGGTCAAGACCCAGAGACAAGCAGCACAACACAACTCAATGCAGCCTTTGTTTCCGTGCAAGTGGACAGAAAGGTGTGCCGAGCATCCCGGCACTGACGCGGGGAACCCCAATACCGCGAGCGTCCGCCGCGGCCATTTTCATAAAAGTCAAGGGAAATAAAAAGAAGGTAAAAACACGCAGGATTCATAAACATCCATAACGGTAAATGTTCAAATCTTGATATGAATTTTTTTTAAAAACATGGCGGTTTGTAAAAGTAACAAACAGTTTAAGGAATATCTTGGTCGCGATCCATTGCCTTTTTAACAATTAGCAGCAAAAAATTTTTTAGCAGAGATTTGTATCGCTTGTCCTGACCTTCATTCGGAAACCCCAGCGTTTACCTTGGACCGATACGGACGAACATGACCGTGCATGCTTGGAGAATCACGCAACAGATTGTTTAGCTCAAATATCAGGCATAATCTGTTCTTTTTAAATGATTTAAAGCGGTCCGCAGTGAAAGAAACCACCTGGCTGAGCGCATCGGATTCTTTGCATGCTTTCATGAATGGACAAACATATTCCAAAACCAAAGATGTCTTTTTCTCCCCTGCTCCCCCCCCCGCCCCATCATCACCCATACCCCCCCCCCCCTCCCGCCGCCACCTGCCTGTCTTTCCCAGTCTTGTACAATTTTTATTTTTTATTTTGAAGTGTCCTGTCTCAGCCAGTAGGAGGTAAAGCCTATGTTGCAAATCACTTCCTGAGGAAATGTCTCCAGCGCTAAGAGAGCTCCAAGAGCGACTGTTATGGTAATCTGGCCCGTGTTTAACACTGCAGATTGTCTGTAGCCAGAGCAAGGAAATGCACCATGAAACGCAATAGCTTCCGGCAGGAAGCTGGGATCCAGTGAAGGAAGTGACAGGAAGTAAACAGGGCAAAAACAGCATGTCTCATCAACCCCCCCCCCTCCCCCCCACACACACACCTACACACCCCTCCACCCCCCACGTCCACATCTACATCCACAACCCTGGCCCAAACCCTGTGGGGCAGCATCTTGTTTTCAGTGGGAGTCTCGTCTCTACCAATTTTACAGCTGGACAGAGAGCTTCAATGGAACCACTGGAGCCACGGCTAGACAATAGAATGTTTGCCAGGACAGCACACCAATCCAGGATTTCCTGGCTTACGGCACATAAATTTTTATTTATTTTTTTTAAACATTACACAGTCACTGCACAACGATGAGCGGGTGTAGTAGCAGTCGCAGTAGTCGCAGTAGGAATTCTGAGACGTGCTAAAGCTTTATAGCTATCGCTATCGCCTGTTGCCTTTCCTCGTGACTGCAATCGAGCCTGGCGTTATCAATACACGCATAACAGGAAACAGAGATAAGCAGTTCATCCAGCTCTCAAACACAAAGGCATGTTTGGCCTGGAAAGCTCGCACACCATATGCTCGTCGACGCGCATTGGAAGCCGCCGGACCTCACTGACGGGCCTTAACAGATACAGTGCCAGCCTGCCTTACTGACCTCCCCGTGGGGTACATCTTGCCAGCATCTCCTGCAGATTAACTCCCTCTTTCAAAGAAGGATCCCGACAGTTTGAAACGAAATACCGTTGTATTCATTTGGCGGAGCCATTCATACCTCCTCCTCCTCCTCCTCCTCCTCCTCCTCCGTCTTTTCCATTTATTGAGTGCGATCTAATTTAACAGACGCATCCTCGGCGTGTCACTCTAGTAATGCGGACAGGACTTCCTCCTGAATTACTTGCAGCCAGTCCGTTTTACTGCCAAGCGCCCTAGGAACACGGTCCATTAAAAACAGACGTCTGAACACAACCCATTCCCATGCAAATGCATAAAAGCTCGGCTTGACACCGTCACAATTCCGCTCTCTATTTAACCACAAGTAATTGGACGCTGGTTTAAACCTGCACAGCCGCTGCCAAGTAGGATTTGTATGTGGATTTGCGCTCGTGTTAACCATTTTTCTTTGCAAAAGGGAATCTTAGAAAAGAAGGAACTGAGCAGGTTTTCAGTGGCTCGGTCATACGAGTGCCGGTTACATCAGTTAACAGTCACTTGGGCAAACGCCGACATCCTTCCTGCTTATTCTAGCGCTGTCCAATTCCTCTTGGCCCTGGTAGAGGATATAATCTTCTTAAAAGCAGCGCTGTAGGCTGGAGTTGGAGTTGGAGTCCCGAGTCAGACGGTTGTCCGGGCGCGTCACGCCCCAACTGGTTCAAAAAGCGTCCATCACAATGGCCATTGTGTTTGAGCAGGAGAAGGCATTGATTTAAAGCTCCAGAGTGAAAGATGTCTTCCTTTAAGCCATCAACATCACAAGGTCAAAAAGCACTGCTTGGGACAAGTCACAGCAGGGGTGTGATGTGGAACAACAGAGACGTTTTGCACCTCAGTTACATCTCTGTGCACCGGAGCCCCAGGGAAATTAGGATCGTTTCAGACAGCAAGAGTCATTTCGGAACAAATTCATTTCACAACCATAATCAAAGAATTATCCACTTGTTAATGAGACTCGTCAGAGTCAGTTCTCTAAGGAGCACAAAGATTGG
Organism: Clarias fuscus; assembly: GCA_030347435.1. Classification (NCBI taxonomy): domain Eukaryota; kingdom Metazoa; phylum Chordata; class Actinopteri; order Siluriformes; family Clariidae; genus Clarias; species Clarias fuscus. The sequence continues at coordinate 2,437,184 of CM059230.1, read as the reverse complement.
TCTTTGGAGCGACGGGAAAAGGTCATGTGACCTGATGCGTCCAGATTGAGTCTATTCCAGGGCGATGGGCGTGTCAGGGTGAGAAGGGAAGCGCATGAAGCGATCATGCGTCGTGTCCACTGTACAACATCTACATCTACATCTAGGCATTTGGCAGACGCCCTTATCCAGAGCGACTTACATTTTTATCTCATTATACATCTGAGCAGTTGGGGTTAAGGGCCTTGCTCAAGGGCCCAACAGGGACAACTTGGTGGTAGTGGGACTTGAACCTGGGACCTTCCGAACCGTAGTCCAATGCCTCTGGAGACAGTGTTATGATCTGGGGTCGCTTCAGTCGCTCAGGTCGAGACTCAGCAACGTCATGTGGCGATAAAATGAAGTCACGTGACCACCTGAATGTACTGAATCACCAGGTGATCACTATCATCTATGGAGTTTTTCTTCTTCTTTTTTTCTTCGCCATATTCCAGCTCTCTTGAGTAAACAATTGGAGTGTTTTTCGGCTCATCATTTGTATTTACTGTGTACGATAATATTCTGGCTATTTATATATAAAGAATTATTATTATTTTTTTTTTTTTTGGCGTCAGATTTGTTGCTTAAGCACATCACTCGTCTACAGCACCGTCTTTTTTTTTGTGCTACTCCTCAGCTGTGACAGAGAGTTCGGTCTGAGAGTAAAGGTCTTTGGTTAGGAATCAGCTATTGATTAAAAAAGGTTTAAAGTTCACCTCGGTGTTCATGGATGTCTCCGGTAGACCAAACACACCAATGTGACTATTGAAAGTCAAAGTAAAACAGCAGCACCAAACCCCACTTGTAGTAGAGCTTCTTATTCCTGACAACAAATTGTTTATTTATTTATTTATTTATTTATTTTTAGTTTTGGAGTAAACTAATTCAATTCAAGAATGCAAGAAGGATTGTTCATAATCATAGTTTATTACCACTGCATTAATTAGTGTGACTTAAAAAAAAATTAAAAAAACATTCTTTCTTTCCCGTTCTCCGTTCCTGTTACCAAGAGCAGATGCTCAGAGATGCGATTACATTATTGGATCCACATCGCAGACCTTTATCCCAACCGTAAAGATCAAACAAGCGCCTTCTGCGTCTCCCGAATGTTATGCCGTTCGCCGCCAAGCTGAAGGTGGAGGTGCCGAATCTGGAGAAGCACTCTCCTAGCTGTAGTACAAGAATCTACCAGATCCCGCTAAACACCCTGAAAGAAGGGTATTGTCCCCGGCTTCTCTCAGGGCAGCTCTCTCCTTTTAGCCAGCCTGCTTTCATTAGCTTTCCGTGTACAGGCCGGTGCCACAGATCTGCTTCACATTCAACGGATCAAAGCGCAGGGAAAGGGCTCTGTAATGCAATAATGTGTGTCCACGGGGGAGCTGTTCTCTGGGAAAGTGCAATAGGTTAGAATATCACTGAGATTTGCCAGTGGACCGTAACTGTTCACCTGTTGTCTGGTCCGGCTGGGCATTTGCAGAAGCACTTCATCTCCACTTCCTCAAACACTTGTACGCTAGAAATGACATCCATATGGTCAAGGCGGGGAGGGTCTGGAAGACACACTGTAAAAAAAAGAAAAGAAAAAAAAGCACTTTCTTATAAGGGAAGCGTATAACTAACAGTAATTAGATTGGGAATGAACATACACGACTAATTTCAGGATGTTTTTAACTTATTAACTTATTAACCTATTATATTATACAACCCGTATATATATATATATATATATATATATATATATATATATATATATATATATATATATATATATATATATGACCTATTGACTTAAAGTCTTGTCTGGTGGGGTCTAAAATTCCAAGACCATCTGGAAAATCTGGGATTTGTTTTGAACACTTTAAGTCACTAAAATGAATTTGATTTGAGCGATCCTAGGACACATTTATGATGCGACATTCAGCGCAACTCCTTTGTGCAAGAAGTTAAGATAATAATTAAAAAGGTTTCTTTAAAAAAAATTTTTTACACGCCCATGAATTTGCTCTTACGTCGATTTCTTTTAGTCAGCCTTATTGAGTGGGTCCCAGCACGAGTGCGCACTGGTACTAAAGCCGAAAATACCAAGTATAAGTACAAAGAAATTTGGAAACTTGTCTGCGATTTTTCAACCAAGCTGTCGAACATTTAATTCATAAAGGGAAAATCAGATACATTAGAAAAGAAAACAAACTATATAGGAGACACGGTGGCGTAGTGGTTTAACATGGGGTGCTGTATTTCCTTACCTCTTACCTTAGAAATAAGAACATGATGATTGGATTCCATGAATGTGTGACTGTAGTATTAATCAAAGAACAGCGACACCTTAAAGGATCCTGTCTGGTTGGGCAGTGGGTGACTCAGTCTGTTAAGACAGTCTGCTAGGTTGTTGCTGTTGGGCCCTTGAGCAAGGCCCTTAACCCTGTCTGCTCCAGGGGCAAAAAGCTGAGATAATTAATGTATGATTCAAGATTTAAAAAAAAAAAAAAAAAAAAAAAAAAGATTTGTCACATACATGGTTGCACAAATCCAACAGTATTGAAATGCAATTGCAACAATCTCAAGACTAAAGTCCATGTAAAAAGAGTTTTTCAAACTTTTCAAGTGTCCAGTACCTGGAGGAAACCCTCCAAGCACGGGGAGAACATGCAAACTCCAGGCGCACAGAGACAGGAATCGAACCCGGACGGTGCAAAGCAACGGTGCTAACCACTAAACCACTGTGCGGACAGTTGCTGTAATAAAAAAGATATATGACCAAATCAAGGTGTTCAGATTTCTAAAATGAGTTCTGAGTCTGTTGTTGATGTGACAGGGGTGATTCCTGACAGGTGCCTGTTCAAGCTGAATCGTTCACAGGTTGTAGCACTTGCCTCTACCATCCCGACTGCTGCGGATTATCTCCGTAACATCTGTCAGGAGATTTAGGAGTAATCTCCTCTGCAGGAATTTTCAGATTACAAAGCGTTTTGATCTGGTGGCAGAAAAGTAATCTGAACCCCACTGCCACCTGCAGCCATGCCCGGGTCTCAGGGAGTGGATCGCACCGGACTTTTCTCCCAGGTCCCGGCGAGAGGGCTAATCCCTGTTCAGGACTCAAGCAGATGTTTACACTTGCCGGCCACTTTAATAGGAACACCAGCAGCCGATCAAGTGACAGCAGTACACCGAACGTCTCGGTGATCTCAGCGGCGTGGCGTGGGTTAACGTTGGACTGGTTTAAGTATTTCCAGACCATCTCAACATTTTCAGGCTGGTGGTGGTTTGTCTTGTCGAAACCCATCCTCTAACAGTAAGTTTTATTCCATTTTTAAAAGATTTATTTAGCAATGTTCTTCTAATTTATGACAAGTTCTACATTAATGAGGAACATCTGAAAGACGATGACAAGACCGAGTTCTAACCGCCATCAGTCTTGAAGGTTTATACCGTCCAATATCTTTTATTTAGCATTCAACAAGTTTGTATCATCAGTTATTATGAGGCTAGCTTGCTATTCGGAGACTGTTATGAGTGAGCTAACGGTTTGTAGGATTCGTCTTTTTGTGCTTCATATTTTAGGTCGATTTAAAAGCCTCACTCACCATCTATACTACTTTATCCTGTATACAGGAGGTTTGGGGTCTCTCCCGGGAGACTTAGGGCACGAGGCCAATACATGGCAGGGCACGTACAGTACAATACAATACATACACACACTACAACCAATTTGGGAATGCCAATTACCCTAATCTGTAGGAGGAAACCGGAGTACCTGAAGGAAGACCACCAAGCACGGGGAGAACATGCAAACTCCATGCAGACAGAGATGGGAATCGAACCCAGACCCTGGAGGTGCAAGGCAACCATGCTAACCACTAAGCCACCGTGCCGCCTAATTTAAGAGACTATACTTTTATATTTTAGCATTGGATGAGTAATAATACTTTTACACGATTTTAGCACTAATTAGCATCGTCCGAGCAATACGGCATGGTGGCTCACTGGTCCAGGGTCTGGTTCAGATTCCTGCCTCGGTTCTTTGTGAATGGAGTTTGCATGTTCTCCCTGTGGTGGTTTCCTCCCACAGTCTAAAAACATGCATATTAGGTCAATTGGCATGCCCAAATCGCCCATAGTGTGCGTGCGCGTGCCCTGCTAACCCTCCCGGGATGGGATCCAGGTCCCCAGTGACCATGAATACAGGATAAAGCGGTAGATATAGACGATGAGGTAGTGAATGAGCACGATACACAGACGCCGATACAGTATCCTACTTCCTCTACGATTTTTACATCAAGATTGTGGAAAAAAAAAAAAAAAACTTGTTTGTTCCTCGCTCGCTGTTCCAATGCAGTTCATCCACAAGGCGAAGTTGAATCTCAGCCAGCAGGCAAACAAACATTTGACCTTCCCTTATCTCCGGCTCAGGATTTCACCCCGTGTTTGTTGGACTACATCGGCCCAACTTCCGATCCAGGGTTATGAAACAGCGTTGCTGAAACAGCAAAGAGCCGTGAACATTTGGCAGCGTGGAATCATCAGGGACGTTACGCTTTCGACATAATATGTTTGACTTGAAGTTTGAGTTTGTTTTTAGAGGATAAACATTTCAAAAATATCGCAAAACCTCAAGTGGAGAATTTGCTCCTTTCGGAGACCAAATCATGGCTAGATCTGGCATACGTAAACAGCTGCATGGTTCCTTTGTTAGCCTTTTGCACAGCTAATGAGCCTCAGAAAAAGACATTTTAGTGACAAACTGATTACCTGGAAACCCCAATAACTAAACATTGACTTGTACCACCCAGGGCAGGAATCATTTGCTTCTGGTGTAGTGTTTCCAAACACGTACTTGAGTTAACCGAGGCATAAAGTGGAATGATGTTCCCGAAAGAGTGAATTAATAAACGTCCAAAATCAAAAGACAAACACGGTAACCAGAGGCACTGGTGCTAAATCAGGCGAGGAAAATCTGTCTCTCAGGCCTTTCACCTGTGGCAGAGCCGCATTCGGTTCCGCCTATTTGGTTCATCACTTTCACACCAACGTTGAGGCCCTGACCTCTAAACATCTTCATCTCAGACATCACAGATTCCCTCTGCACCAATGTGAATCGACTGATCTGATGATTCGATCCAAACGTGCAAAGAAGCACAATTTCTGTTGTGGTTCAGAGAAGAATTTTGAAAAGCGCCATCAATTTATACGCATGCGAGAGTAACGGTTTTACTAAACTATGCGCATGCATTAAACGAAACTTGGGGGGGGGGGGGGGGATGGATAAATCATGGATTAATACAGCAGAGCAGGCGGACAGACAGTGCCAGTCAGTGCTGAGGTTTGACTGAAGACCAGGTTGCTTTAATAGCACCGTTCGGCTCGTCTGTATTGATGCGTCGGGGTTTTTCTCATCTTCTCGTTGACATTACACCACAGATTCTCTATGCATTTCTGGTCGGGTGAGTTGGCTGGCCATCAGTTAGTTGTTATTTTTAGCTCTGTCGGGAAAAGGAAATCAGCAGCAATATTCAATTAAAGCTTTTCAACTGATATTAAAATAACGTGCTATAAACAGCTGCACAGACTACGGACTTAATACACACACAGTCCACAGTGGACCAACACCAGCAGATGACATTGCACCAGAAATCATCCCCGTCTATGAACACTTCACACTGGACCTGGATTCTGTTTCTGTCCAGACTCTGTGATCTTCATTTCCAAATGAAATGAACAGTCCATTTCTTTGTCTCTTTAGCCCCGGGAAGACAATTCTGATATCGTCTCTGGCTCAGGAGAGGTTTGCGATCAGGAATTCACCAGTCGTAGCCCTTTTTCTGAAGGCGGCTCTTGATGCACTGACTCCAGCCTCACTCCAGTCCTGGTGGAGGTGATTGTACACCTTTAACTACCATGTCTTTCCCTGCTTAGTGAAACAAGCGTTTGCACGTCTTAATTGTGCAAATTATTTTGTAAAACAAGCGAACAAATAAGAAGGTTTTTCTTCCAGGGCTCTGTGGTCTTCAGCGTCAGCTAGCTTTAGCGTCTTTCAAACAAACCTATACTTTAACGGACGAGACAGCGGGACGTGGTAACCAACTCAGTTTGTAAAGTGGTTGGCACGGCAACGGCTTAGTGTTTTAGCCCTGTCGCCCCTGTACCTCCAGGATCTGGGTTCGGTTCCCTCCTCAGGGTCTGGAGTTTGCATGTCCTCCATATAACTAGCTGTTCAGATTCTTCCTGTATGCTGTATCAAATTTTAGAGAATGTTGTCAGCTAGCATCAACTAAAGTGTTCCTGTTTCTTTTCCGTTGTGAATCTTTTTTTTTTTTTTGGACTTTAATTAAAAGCTTTTAAATTCACACCTAGGATTTAAATCGTAATAAGATTTTCACCCACTTTCAGAATGGAGAAAATCCCTGTCATTTACCCGACTTCGTTTAAAAGCTCTGTTTATAGGGAGGATAACCTAATGGCAGTGAACGTATCCCCTTTCCACCTTCATACACAGACTCCAGCATGTACAGGAAGGAAAACAGCATTTCGAACACGCATTACCCCCAGGGCCTGTCAGTTAGAAGTAAGTCATAATACAGAGAAGTGGATGGCTTGCTTTTGGAAGAAAAAAAGAAAAAAGAAAAAAACCCTGACCTGACCGTTAGGGTTAGAAAAATAATCGCTGAAATGAGATATGGCGCTTAAGTGGGTCTAGATGTGATGTTTGAAAGCAAAAAAGGTATCAGTTTAATATTATGATCTATCAGCGAACCTTAATCCGTATGTAAACACAGCCTGGTTGTATCGGAGTAAAGGTTGTACACGGTCCGTTCACCTTAACACCATGTCCAAGAAGTCTGTTTGTACTGCCAAGTCCTGGGAAAACACAAGCGAGCTGTGCATTCATAGCTGATCATTTGTCTGAATAAATAAATAATAAAAATAATAATAATAAAATAAATAAATAAATAAATAATAAAAAATGATAAATATATATATATTTTTTTAAATAAAAAAAAAATAAAATAAATTTAATTAAAAAAAATATATATATATATATATATATTTATTTTATTACATTAATTTTATTTAATTTTTTTAAATAAATAAAATATATATATATATATTTTTTATAATTTCAGCTAACTATAGAATGTATTCTAATATACAAAGTTTTATAAGCATACTAATAAGAAGTTCATTTTTTGATGATATTTTCCATAAAGTCACTTATGGTAAAAGATGATAAAAGACTGGAGGGTGTCAAAAGTATTCGTCACTTCATTTGTGTCTTAGAGAATTTTAGTCTAATCAGAAGTTCAACTTCATAAAAGTTTTCAGCTTCGAGTCATTTTTTCGGGGAGACAAACCCAGAACAGTGAAGAGCGTGAGCGTGAACCTGAACGCTTATGGAAAAAAGTACCGATGGTGTGTTTGGTTGGTTTGAACAGCACAGACGGAGTGTGTATGTGTGTATATGTGTGTCGGCTGTATATAGAGCAGGGCTGTTTATACATTGTGGCGCCTCACGCACTATGAACCAGGCCACCCTCCTCCCCTCCAGCTCCTCTCTCTGAGTAAATAGATCTTATCAATGAAAACAGTGAACCCTTCCTGTGCGTTTTTATGAATGGACGTCTACCTGCGCCAGGATTCATTCACCTTTACTGCCGGGAACGAACATACCATTGAGACTTAAACAGGGAAGGGGTTGAATCCAGTCCAGTGCAGCTTAAAAGTTTTCAACCAAAGTGGTTTAACGTGAGGTTTTATGGGAACAGAATACACACAGGCACATTTTTTAATAACTCTTGGAAAAGCTATAACATAGTTCTGGAGGACAAATTTCCGGTTCATGACTACACCCACATGAGGAATAGATCAACAATCATCAATCAATATCCACCTCGAATGCCAACGGCGCCACCTAGAGGGCAAAACCTTATCTTTGCGTCCCTGAGAGCACGCCTAAGGTTCAGGTTACAGTATTAACTTTCCCCACAAAGGACAAAACTTTTCTTTCTTTTTTTTCTGAAAACAGTTTAATGAACAGAAGATGTACTAACTGCTGATCACAATGTGTTAAAAAAAAGAAAGAAACAAAACAGACAGACAGACATACAGACACACAATCATGTCATGATAAAACAAAGCTGTCCATGACATAAGGGTTAACAATGCAGCATTTTTACAGTCCTACAGGCTGAATGAACATCTGTAATCAGATTAGTTTCTGTATAACGGATTTCTCTTACAATAATTTCAGTTCTGCTAATGACACAAAGCCGTTCACATTGCTAGGAGTGTACGTGTGCAAGCGAGTGCGTGTTAATATCCTGAAGGTTAAACAACTAAAATGTTCCGGCATGCATGAACCTTGGCCCTTTGATTATATTTTTAATTATGGTGTGCAAGTATAAAGGGTTTAGTACACTGCAGTGGCGTAACAAATAACTCGTCAGCTTTTTCACCGGTGTCAGATTCAGCACGGAGCATAAAATAACATAAATAAATAAAATAATGGAATATCATTATAGGGACCATATTTTTTTTTTCTTCTTTTTACTAAATCAATCAAAGATGCTTGATAGTTAATACAGACATGTTCGCACATCCTTAGGAAGATCAGACATAACGGATTTTTTTTTCCCTTTTTTTAAAGATGTAGGGTACAATAGATTTTATTACACTTATCATATTATAGATTTTTTTTTTTTTTAAATCTGCAGACAAAACCATTCCAGGCAGCGGAGAACTTCGGCCCAGGAATTTACCCCAGAGGAAATTGTACTTGGCAATTCCCACAGCATCGTAAACCGAAAGAGGAATTTTAATTACGCCTCTCGTATCCGTACGACCGCTCCACCACCTGACGAGGAGAACGCTATTGAAATGTTGTGCTACATTTAATGTCAGTTATTAACCTTTATGAACACTTTGAAAGGATAAACCAACGTCCCCCAGAGAGAGTAACTGTTTACACGCAAGATTACTGGCGTGACGTGACGTGACAGCATGGGCACACAAATACAGCATGTTCCTCAGTTAGTTAAACTTAAGACACACAGACACATGATACAGAACCGTACTGATGACATCCATCTTAAAAGGTTCTAACGGCTTAGTTAAATGTGTGATTGAAAAATTGTCATCGTGATTGGTTACAGGCTTAAAGAAAAGCTGCTGCTCATACACACAGTCAAAAAAATTCAATTATTCACATGTAAATAAGCAAGCAGAACTCAAACCCTTAGAAACAAAGCCGCTTATGTGTTAGTCTGGTCTTAAAATATGCGTCAAACACCGAATAAAAATCATTTCAGACTATTTTTTGACATTGCTGTGACCTTGAATCTAATTGGATCAAGTGACACACACAAAAGTTATCAGAGCACACGAGAGGAAGTGGGTGGACAGCACTTTAGCCCGAGTGTGTTCGTAAGCACTGGTGGTTTGTAAGCAGTGTGCTCCAGTGCCCCCTGGTGTTTTTCGTTAGCAGCAACACTCATCCGACAGACATTAACAGGTATCTAGGAAAACAAACATCAATCATTTTCACCCTCTAATTTACAAAATTTACTAGAAAGTAAGGAAACAATAATGGAAAGATATCTTTTCAAAATGTCCAGTCAAAAGTCACTTTGCTCTCGTAAACAACTCTATAATTTTAATTAAAGGTGCATTAAGTAGGGTTAGTCGATGTTCACCCCAAGACCTTTAACGGTCCTGAAGGTGGCAAATCTTCCTGTCCTAAAGCTCCACCCGCAGGATTTACAACAGCACAGTAGTAAAGCATCCAGAAAATGACTAACAGGAAGCGTGTTTAAAAACAAACAAACACACATTTCAGGTCAGAAGTCAGTTTCCTAAACGTGTTTTATCGGCCATGTAATAGTTCTGTTCCAGGCTCATAACGTTAACCACCATTAAGAAAAATTATGTATTGCACAAACGCGTTTCTAGGACAAAGGTGTAGTTGTTAATGACCGCTGGATGCAGTGCCAGTCCCAAAACCCGGATCAAAGGGCAGGCTTGCGTCAGGAAGGGCATCCGGAATAAAACCCGCGCCAGGTTGTGTATGGATCGGGATGGTCCGCTGTGGTGACCCCTCGACTAAACGAACATCATTAATGATGATCTGTGCGTGGACAATTCTTTTTACAGTTTATACCATAATATCATAAATATTAGAGATGAGCAGCAGCTTTTCCCCTTCAGGCATGATGGCTCCTGTAAAACCATATAAACCTGCGAACAAATATGATTTACTTCCTCCCTTGCCTCTGCAAATCTGTTGTTTTTCCCTTTAAGTAGGAATGTCATCAGCAAAGTCCTGTACAAAACAAAATACAAACATTTATTAAAAAAAAAAAAAAAAAAAAAGGTTATCACAACCTTTAATTCAGCTTTGACCTAGGTCGTTTAAAACATAAAAATAAAAAAGGCTATCTTCTGCCCTCCACTGGACAAATAAAGTAATGACTTCACAGTGACCATGGAAACAAAGATAGGGAAACTAAGGACTAAAAAGCTTAAGAGTAAACATGACCGATACATTATTAAAAATTATTTAGCTCTCGAACAAGTCCAGTCTTACAAGACCAGAAGGATAACAGTAGGGGTAGAAATAAAAAAACAAAACAAAAAAAAAAAAAAAAACAACAAATAAAACAACCGGTTTTGACTCCCCAGGAATAACTTCAGTCATTACACAGCTTTGTGCATAGTGAACTATTTATCTAACGTATTACTGTAAGATTATACTCTAAATTTAAATATCCTTAGAACAACAAAACGGTATGGAGGTGCGGATGAGAGGCGTTCACTCATCTACCTCCGAGCGAGAACGATACACCATACAGAAAAACGAGCGATGCTGGAGCAGGATCTGGTGTAGTGAAGGGAGACGTAGCCTTCGCCTGAACGGAAGCAGCTTGCCGGGAACGTACATCGAGGGCGGTCACGTCTTACAGACCTCCTGACTCATAGTCCTGCTTTAAACTGCCCCAGTCCTCCTGGGCATGCTGCTGCTGGTTATAGCCATACAGATAGTCCGGCTGTTTTTTTCTCAAGGGGCTCACCATGGAGTTGCCGCCTTCCTTTAGTCGAACGCTGCAAAAATAAATAATACAAGTCAGTACACCTGGCTATGATGAGTGGCTGATGCATTAATGTTATATTTCCCTCCAAACAGTATGTTTTATAGCATAGTATGGATTTGAAAATTTCACTCTTTTCTACTAAACTTTTTACAAACGGGTAGCTGGATGCAGTCAGGTCCACAAGTATTTGGACAACAATGGTTTTGAACTGAAACAATGAGGATGTTATTGAAGTTGTAGACCTTAGTCAGCTTTAATTCAAGTAGATTTTTTTTACAACAACAACAACAACAAAATCATTAAACGTTTTAAAATTATATTTATATTTCATTTTTACAAGCTAAAAAATCAATCATCTATATAAATTATAGTTTTTTTTTTAGCTCTCCTTTGCATTACGTGATGCCTGAAGACATCACCACGTTTTATCTTTGAGCTGCTTTGTCTTTGCTTTACTGTCGCCACCTATCAGTTGCTGCTTGTTTTCTGGGTCCTTCTGCTTTCTGTTGTGTATTCATTAAGTTAAATGTGACTCGATTGAGTTGAGGTCAGGTGACTTGGACAACTCGGACCTTTAAGAATATTTCTTTGCCTCGGGCTGCTTTCATGTTAGGTTTTGGGTCGCTATCCTTCTGGATCCGCATGTGAGCAGGAAGTAGAAATGGTCTATATATACACACACATTTCAGAACTTATCCTAACATTTCTATCAGCAGCTACATCAATAAACCAGAGTGAGACGTCTCCATGGGATACAACACTGCTTCAGCTATGTTTAACGGTAATGTGGGATGCTTTGGAACGTGAGCCTTTCCCTTTCTTCCCTGTACTCATTTCTTCCAATAATTCTGGTACAAGTTAGTCTGTCTCACAAGGTAGCAAGCTTTACCTTTCTTTGACTTTTTTTTGTTGTTGTGAAGTTTAATCTGTCGTTTCTGTCTTTCTAGAGACAAACCCTCTGCATTTACATTCATGATGGCGTTTCTTGACGGTTGACTTTGATAATGATACTCCTACCTCCTCGAGAGTGTTCTTCACATGGTCAGAGGTCATGAAAGGGTTTTTCTGCACCAAGCCAAGAATTCCGTACGCATCCACTTTCATTGTTTTTAAAAACAAAAATTTTTAGGGAAGTCGACAGGATGTACCTTCAGTAACAAATTGTCGATCTGGCCACAAGATAAAGTTTCTAATATCTTTTTAATAGTTGGATTTTGTTTCAGCCTTCAATGTTGCCCTCCTTCATGCATACCTTTTAAGACTGGGGCAAGAACACCTACCAAATTCAAGTCCACAAGTTTGAATAAAAGGTCAAATGTTTTCTCTCCTTAATCCGGCCTGAACTACCTGAGAACCAGGCCACAACTGGTCATAATGCAATATTATATTGAATTAAAGCTTAAAGTCTACACTTCAGTAGGATCTTGTTTGCTTCATTTGAATTCTATTGTGCTGGAGAGTTAGACATGTACCAAAATTTAATTTAGCATTATACAACACTAAAAATAAGAATAAATATACAGGTAGTCCCTAACTTACAAACGATTTACATTCCAGGAGCATTGTTCTTAAGTCCGACAAAGTGACTCTTGTACGCCCGTCACATGAATATACAATGTAAACCGTAGCAAACCACTTGACTAAATCTATCCCCTTTCCACTACACTGCCATCATGTGCCAAAAACCATAACTGCGCCTAAGGAAATTAATCTCAAACAGGAAATCTAACAGTGTTGTCTCGTCAGCTTTAAATCGCAAGGGGAATGCCGGATGGTCCCGGATTTGTCTCAGAGATGTTTTCCACTGTATCGGATTGTTTTGTGGAGGATTTCCAGAAATTAGGATTATTCACCTTCAGGACAGTTTTACAAGACAGACATTTTCTATCATTGTGCTCCTGGACTGATCCATTGAAACCAGTGAGGCCGACTCATTTCTCCCGCACACACAATATACCTGACTTTAGACATTTTATACATTCCTTTAAAACACTGAAAAGTTTGTATATACACACGTGGACAAAATTGTTGGTACCCGTCGGTCAATGAAAGAAAAACTCACAATGGTCACAGAAATAACTTTAATCTGACAAAAGTAATAATAAATAAGAATTCTATGAATCTTAACCAATGAAAGTCAGACATTGCTTTTCAACCATGCTTCAACGGAATTATAAAAAAAAAATGAACTCATTGAATTTCATGGAACAGGCCTGGACAAAAATGATGGTACCCCTAACTTAATAGTTTGTTGCACAACCTTTTGAGGCAATCACTGCAATCAAACGATTCCTGTAACTGTCAATGAGACTTCTGCACCTCTCTGCAGGTATTTTGGCCCACTCCTCATGAGCAAGCTGCTCCAGTTGTTTCCGGTTTGAAGGGTGCCTTTTCCAGACGGCATGTTTCAGCTCCTTCCAAAGATGATCAATAGGATTGAGGTCAGGGCTCATAGAAGGCCACTTTAGAATAGTCCAATGTTTTCCTCTTAGCCATTCTTGGGTGTTTTTAGCTGTGTGTTTTGGGTCATTGTCCTGTTGCGAGACCCATGACCTGCGACTGAGACCCAGCTTTCTGACACTGGCCAGCACATTTCTCTCTAGAATCCCTTTATAGTCTTGAGATTACATTGTACCCTGCACAGATTCAAGACACCCTGTGCCAGATACAGCAAAGCAGCCCCAGAACATAACAGAGCCTCCTCCATGTTTCACAGTAGGGACAGTGTTCTTTTCTTGATATGCTTAATTTTTCCGTCTGTGGACATAGAGGTTGTGCCTTGGCAAAAAGTTCCATTTTTGTCTCATCTGTCCATAGGACATTCTCCCAGAAGCTTTGTGGCTTGTCCACATGTAGTTTGGCATATTCCAGTCTGGCTTTTTTATGATTTGTTTTCAACAATGGACCTCCTTGGTCGTCTCCCATGCAGTCCACTTTGGCTCATACAACGACGGATGGTGCGACCCGACACTGATGTTCCTTGAGCATGAAGTTCACCTTGGATCTCTTTATAAGTCTTTCTGGGCTCTTTTGTGACCATTTGGATTATCCGTCTCTTTGATTTGTCATCAATTTTCCTCCTGCGGCCACGTCCAGGGAGGTTGGCTACAGTCCCATGGATCTTAAATTTCTGAATAATATGTGCAACTGTAGTCACAGGAACATCTAGCTGCTTGGAAATGTTCTTATAGCCTTTACCTTTAACATGCTTGTCTATAATTTTCTTTCGAATCTCCTGAGACAACTCTTTCCTTCGCTTCCTCTGGTCCATGTTGAGTGTGGTACATACCATGTCACCAAACAACACAGTGACTACCTGGAGCCCTATATATAGGCCCACTGACTGATTACAAGATTGTAGACACCTGTGATGCTAATTAGTGGACACACCTTGAATTAACTTGTCCCTTTGGTCACATTATTTTCAGTATTTTCTAGAGGTACCATCATTTTTGTCCAGACCTGTTCCATGAGTTTATTTTTTTAAATAATTCCGTTGAAGCATGGTTGAAAAGCAATGTCTGACTTTCATTGGATAACATTCATAGAATTTTTTTAATTATTACTTTTGTCAGATTAAAGTTATTTCTGTGACCATTGTGAGTTTTTCTTTCATTGACCGAAGGGTACCAACAATTTTGTCCACGTGTGTAATTGTAAATATTGGTATCTGGTGCACTGCAGTGTCGTAGCCCGGATGTTCGTAAGTCGGGGACTACCTGTACATATTAAAAGACTCCAGCGTAAGAGTGTGATGTGGGTTAGGTACATGCAGGTATACGTACTGGTTCTTGTGTTTGGCGCCGCTGATGTGAGCCTGGTACTGTTCCACTGAATTGAGCTCGATATTGCACATGGTACACGGGTAGCCCTTTACTGTAGAGGCTGAAATGGAAAGCCTTAGCAAATCACTTCTGCAGTTTCTCAGATATAATTTGTATTACTTAGGCATGCAACTGAAGCAACATAATCAGGAATCTACCTCCTTTCTCACCTGGTGTGGCGGAAGGCCCGAAGGTCTCCATGAGTTTCTGCTTGGTCAAATGTTTTTTGTGTTTCTTGCCACTGTAGTGTTGCTGAGCCATCAATGGGTTGTTGAAGGAAGCCTGACAGATGTTGCAGAAGCGGTTTGGGTCGTTAACGGCGGGGCCTTGTCCTCCCACGGGTTGTACGTCTAACTTTTTCACTGGAACAACAGGCTGAGGTATGGCTGAGACAGAAACCAGGAGCAATTTTATAAACAACATACACTTTAATTTCACCATTTTAATATGAAGAGTAATTAATGAGTCCAACAAAAACAGGACACGTTCGTACCCGGTGCCTGCACCCCGAAGCTTTTTAATCTTAGATTCTTGGCGTGCACTTTGCCTTTGTAATGAGATTGAGCCACGACTGCAGAGGAAAAGTTCATGTTGCATACGGTGCAAGCTTTGTATTGGTCACCTTCATGCTGCAGGACCTCACCACTCTGAAAGAAATGAGACAAAATAAAAAACATACAAGTGATCATTTAACTTTCCCGTTAATCAAGTCTGTACACCTGAATGATTGTGGCGTTTTTTTTTTTTGGGGGGGGGGGGGGTTTATAAGAGAACAAGTGCAGCATTTCATTTTAGGCACGACTTGATTAGTACAGTGTCCATGAACGATTGCTCTCCCCTTCCCTTTCCCCATTGGACAGCTTTAGTTCTCAGGTACGCGTGCGTAGTTACACCCTCCCATACAGCAGAGGCAGTATGCATTTAATTGGTTTGTGAGCCGATATTAAACACAAGAGAACAAGGAAGTTAACTTTTGCACTATGCCTAATATTTCTTCCTATGCACATGCTACCCTCACACGGAAATTTTCTATACGTGTCTTGTGTCTAAGCAGCCTCCACTCCCGTTCTCAGGTCTGTGCCCGAAGATGCTGTATCGTGCGACCATATTTTCAAGCGGACTCGGGGACAGATTCCGAGCGTGGAATGATTGTGTTCGCACTGATCAAAATGACGTTGGGGTGATGTGAAATGATCTCTGGGCCCTAATGTGAAAATGATCCTTAAGTTGCCCGAACCATGGCCCAGTATGGTCCCTGGCTTTTGTTAGTACTTGTTGTAAAGAAATTTCGCTTAACTAAAAGGTATGATTACACAATGTAGAAAGATATGTAAAATGAACTCTGTAAGGAATAAAATGTTACTCGCGTACTTCAGCATCCTGTGAAGAGGGTTTGAATCTCTTGGCGAAGGGTTCGTCTTCATGGGTGGCCATGTAACGCCGTACTTTGCTCGCATGCTTCTTGCTCTGGAAATATAAAGCACAAACTATCTATGAATCGACTCCATGACTAGAATGCATAAATCGATTCTATGAATCGACTCCATAAACTGACTCCATTAATTAATTTATTTTTTATCATAAGCAAAAAAATAATAATAAAACAGTATAAACATATAAACAACAACAAAAACTGTTCCATGAACTGAATCTATGAATCGACTCCATGAACCGACTCGCACGTTGTAGTACAGAGGAATCTAGATCAAACTGATACCGACACACACACACACACACACACATGTGGCTCGGATGCAAATATAAAAACGAGGTTACCTGGTAATGTGCGAGCTTTTGTGACTCTGAAATGAGGACAGCGCTGCACACTCGACACTGCGATTCTGAGAACAGGTCGCCGTTCTCCTGGATGAGTCGGTTCACTGGAACACAAAAGTGACTTGTTGAAACGATTCAGACTGAATGACATTTTTTTTCCTCAAATGAACGCTATTTATTTATTTACTTATTATACATGATTTGGTATAATATAATGTTTAAGACTTAAGATAGAGCAAAACGCTTTTTATTAACACTCGCAGGACCATTACGAACCATCCCCTTACCCATCCAGCGACCTTGTGGTGTCTCTCCAAAACTAGCCGAATGCTAACTGACTCAAATTCTGCACCGAGCTCAGCGGCTAGCAGGCTAGCTAGGTTTTACAGTAGCGTTACCTAAACTACAGTTCCCCGTGCGCTGCATTTTATTGCATATATAGCATATTATTTTAAATAGTGTTGTGAGAAAGAATATATATTATGTGCATAAGAGAATATTTACCCTCCGCTGCCCCACAGGGTAAATAAGGAAAATCTCCATTCGGTCCTTGGGTCGCCATGTTTAATAAAGACGGTGCGCTGAACGTTATTTTCCCACCCGCATTCCGTCTAATCGGGCATCCTGCGCTGTGATTGGTTCTTTCTCACAAGCCGCGCGCCGTCCTTACTCTTCCGCATGTGCATTTTTGTTCACAACCAGCACACCATTGACACCACAACCAGATCATTCATTTTGTGTAAAAAAAATAAATAAATCTTGACAGTAATGTTACTGATAATTGCCGATCCTTTTTTTTGGCTTATTAATAAATGGCTGAAATATTATTTCTCATGCTTTATGTAAAATAAATCCATCCATCCATCTGGTAACCTTTCTAATCCAACAAGGGACCATGGAGGCCAATGCTGACCATTGTTTTTATTCCCATTTTACGACCTCCGCTTCAACATTCACACGCGCATTCACACACTTCGGGCAATTTGGGAACACCAACTAGCCTAATCTGCATGTCTTTGGACTGTTGCAGTAAACCACAGTACCAGGAGGAAACCCACCAAGAATATGCAAACTCCATGCACACAGATCCAGAGGCAGGAACTGAACCCAAATTTAAATTAAAAGTTTATCTGTCACATACACAGCCATATATATTATGATATGCAGTAAAATGCTTCTACGACCGCCTGTGACCTAAAAAAAAAAGTGTTCAAATAAAGAATCAAATTGTGAAGTAAGAGATTTATAAAATACAAGTAATAAGATAGTATTGAAACAGAAGTGTAGTAGATGTTAAGTGTATATGTTATGCAGAATAAATTACAACTGAGAGCAGTTAGTCCTCATTTGTGTGAAAAATTAGCAATCTCCAATTACAAGCAGAACCATGTGCAACCCTCAACCCTTTTCAAGCTTCATTTTTTTCAACGATCCAGTGAAGCTCAACGACTGATGGGTACTTTTTTCATGTCCATTTCCGGCAAAGCGATGACCGATTGTTCGCTTGTTCCCTACACCCTACATCAGTTCCAACTGAAATTAGTTGTTTCGCTCCGCTGCATTTAACGTGGCTGAATACCCTGTGCAGTATACTTTGCAGAGTACGTTAGTACTACTGAGATGTCGAGTTAACAAATCAAATTATTATTAAGATATCACAGAGTAGCAGATTCTAAAAAACAAATATCGTCAATATCGAATCGTTGGTTTAAGTATCGAAATCATATCGTATCGTAAGTGGATTCCTTATTGTCAGGGTTGCCAGATTTCCCTAAAACATGTACAACACAAAAACGTGTAAACTCCAAAACTCAGATCGTATGCATATATGTTTTTTTTTCTATTTTATATAGAAAACATCTAAAAAATAAATACCAATAAATATTTTTTATATATTTCTGTATTAATGGAATTTTATTTTAAAACCGCGCGTTTGCGTTTCCTCCCTCAGTGCGCCAAGCGTGTCACGTGACTAGAAAATGGCTGCCGCGTTCTAGCGCACTAGATAGTATGAACAAAATAGTACGCCAGAATCCAGTCAACATGATGGATCGCGTACTGTTTAGTACAGAAGTATGCGGGAAAAATCAATGTTTGGGCCGAGAAACTAGTAGGTACATGGTGTAGTACTACTTGCTAGCTGTTAGTTATAGTTACACAGCATAGTTTTTTTATAAGACAAGAAAGAAGCTAGTTAGCTAGTAAGACAGATAGATAATATTAATTAGAAATTTCATTTTAGGTATATTTTAGACAAGTCAATGACGCGAGGTTTAGATAGCCAGCTAGCTAGTTAGCTAGATAGCTAATGTTTAGTAGCTTTGGGAAAGATTGAGAGATTCTAGAAGATTCTTGAGGTTTCTACACAGTGTAAGATAACGTTATGCCTCGGAGAAAGCGAACCACGGGTCACAATGAAAGGAAAAGTAAAGTTCGTCGAAGAGAAGATATTAAAGATGAGAATGAGGAAGAGGAGGAGGAGGAAGAAGAAGAGGAGGATAACACTCTGGTCATCTCCGACTCGGATAGTGATGAACAGGTGTGTGTCAAGTCTTAACCATGCAGCTTTATTTTACAACCCAACACTGGTTTGTTTAGTAGAGTCTCACAGGTGTGTGTGTGTGTGTGTGTGTGTGTGTGCCATTACTTTTAACTACACAGCATCAGGAAGGAGAGTGTTCGGTGAAAGTGACTCCCAGAGCTGCAAGGCGCCTACAGCGAGAAAAGAAAACACACATGCAAGGTTACAGCAACACAACACAGCTCCCATCACTGAACCCATTGGAGGTAGATGTGTTTTTATAAAATATTGCCTTTGTGCCATCAGACATGACTGAGGATGAGATGTTGGATCTGGCTTTGAGGCTGAGTAAACAGGAGGCGAAGAGTGCAACCCAGAGAGAACAGGTGGAAGATGACGACATGAGAAAAGCCATCGCAGAAAGTCTTCAGGTAAAATCGCCTGCGTGATTGTGATCACATAACGACGTGTCGCGGGGCGCCCCATACACACTTAAAAATTTTTAAAAAACTTTATTTACAGGTATGCATCTGTATCAATTTATTAGTCATTCAAATTGGTCTCCTGTCTCTTTGCGTGAGTTTGTATGCATATGAAAAAAGAAATCATTTGCTTCTCCTTTTTGCTCCCATGTTCGTATTAATGTATTAATCAGTGCTTAAACAAACTAGATTTTTCTCCCTAGATGACCTCATAGTAGAACAGCCCCTCCTCCAGCTTGTTGCTCACCTCTGCTGTACTATAGGGGGAGGGGTGGCTCAGCAGGAGGTCATTTACATAAACACAAAAACAGCACATTTGAAAGGGGAGTGAAACAGCTTGAGCAGTGTCTCGCGCACACACAGAGTATACTGTAGTGATGGGAAGTTTGAATCGTTTTAGTGACTCGGTTCTTTGAATCTCGTTCATCAAAATGAACAAATATTTTTTTGAGTCATTTAGTTCATTTTGTTCTTTTGATCAGAAATAAAATAAAATGTTACATTTTCAATAAACAGACCCCCAACATGTCTACATATACCAATTTTGGCTATAGTTCCAGTAATGAAAATATTACAATGCAGCTAAGGGCATATTATGATAAACAGAATGAGCAGCTCACCTCTTATATCTGCTGGTCTGAGTCATTTGTTCCTTTGAATCTATTTGACTGAATAGCGTCTATTGGAGTCACATGACAAAAGAATGAATGACTCGGACTAGAAGATTCGTTGAGAACTGTTCAATTCTGTTTCCTGTACATAACCTACGGAGGTTTTGTGATGATTTGCCCGTGTGCACCCAGTAGAAAATGAACGAATCACTCTCCAAGACTACTCGTTCTTCTGAGTCATGTTAAAGATTTATGAACGACCCATCACTAGTATACTGTAGCGGGCTGCCTGAGTACAGCAGAACCTCGGCATACGAATGCCCTCCCTACAAATTTTCCTCTTAAGAATTGAAATTTTGCAGCAAATTTGGCTAAGTTGCGTCCAGGAGCCGTTCAAAATTTGTTTGTTTCAGAAGAAAGCCAACCGAAGTAAGTTTATGATTTTTTTTTTTTTTTTTTTTCAGTCAGCAAAAGCTGTTTCGAAGAAGTACACACACAATGCCAACGTTGTCTTTGGTATACGTTCAAAAACTGTGATTTATTTTTTCACCCATTTTTAAGATGTATTAATTTATTTGAAATTATTGGCAATATTTTTGGGTGGCTGGAATGGGTTATTTACATAATTTCTCATGGTGCTGTAAAAAGAATAAGAAGGGTGTACTGACAGTCACACATGCCCTGCAGAGAAAACATGAAAAACGTTTCACTCGGTTAAGGGTCTCTTAATGAAAACAAAAATATTTAAAAATTTGCTTTTTGTCACAGTAATACGCGAAAACAACCATAAAAAAAATAACATTAACATTATTATTGTTAAAAAAACTGTGCTATTTTCCCTTTGTCTTACTTTTCACTAATGGATATCTGGAGTAGAGGGTTTGTAGGTTGGATGTCTGAAATGTGAAAAAGAATATAAATATCAAATAAATCTAAATATTATGTTAATGTCTGTGGTGAATTAACCCTAAGCTTGGGCGCATCTGAGCTCTGTGTTAATTCGGAGGAAAAAAACCTTAAATATGGGGATCTTTAAATGATCCTTTGTATTTATTTTGCCCACTACAAGTACAAACCCCCGCCCCTCCCCTCCCCCCATGTATTATATACAACATCTAGCCATGACTGTTCTGTCACATTTAGTCATCATTTGTGAATTTGTTATACAGCATGTTAATAGAGAGAGTGTGAGAGATGCTCAGCTTTCCGTCGTTGTTTCTGCCCTTTCTATTCATGTGGTGTGACGGTACGGCTTATCGTCATCAGTGACATATAGTAAAAGTTTGAGCTTCCTTATTAGGGTTGGATAATGCTGGATTGTTCTTTTATATTAAACATTTGAACGATATTTTTAAAATCCCACTTAACATTTACGTAAGGCTTAACCTCTGAACCTCCAGGTCAGCTGTGGTCAAACTTCAGAAACAAGCTCCAAGAGAGCCAGGTCTGCAGCAAAGTCTCACCAAGGCCGAGACACTGTGACCTCAAACGCTCGATGTAAGCTGTCCTTTCCTGGCAAGGACGGCAAAGACGGCGGGAGCACTGATGATGAAGTTCCGTTCTCACGAATGAACACTTCGGAACGTTTTGAGTACATCAGTCCACTACCGCAGATGCCTGATCTATCTCAGGGGACCTTGTCGCAACCTTCGCCTCCAAGTCCGGCTCACCCATCTGTGCCTTCTGCAGCTTCTCAAGTGAGTCAGTTTGCATGAAAATCACGTCTGTTTCACTTGAAAAATGACCAAAGCTAGATGGCTTTCAGTAGTGATTTGAAGAAATAACAATATGTATTAATTTTTTATTTAACAGGAATCCCAATCTTCATCTCCGGCTAAACAGGAATTTTCAGAGCGCTTGCCTGAGGACAAGCCTTCACAGAGCGAATCTCAGCTCCAGGAGTCACCCGTCTTCCTCCGTGAGTGCAGCGTGAGACTGATCCAGAACCTCCCGAGCACAAGCGGATCCTCAAGGAACATCCCGTGTACGAACGACAGCTCTCTCAGCGTACCCAGTCCCGACCGCTCCCAAAACAGCCCGCTTCCACCCAAAAGCCCTGTTTTTCCTAAATCTGACTTTAAAAGATGCACAAATTTCACACAGGATAATCTTAGCGATTGCACTCCGGACAGCAGCGTATGCAAACCCAACGACACGTTTCAAGAAACGTCAAGCCATAAAAGCCGGAAAGATTCGCCGGAACGCCTTCCAGACAGCCGGGAATCTCAGACATCGTCACACGTTTCGGTGCCCGAAGCTGACAAACAGGTTTGTACAGGTGTTTGTGTATTTTATTCAGGATTTCATACTTCACTATGGGATATAAGAACATGTGAGTCACTAGTATTATTTAAATGTTTATGTAGTAATTAATTACTGAAAAACAAGAAGGTGTATAAATAACTTTATAAAATAAATATGGCTTTTTGTGTATAGGATATACACACCTGTACAGAAGCAGTGCCGACTACCTTACTTAAATTTTAACAGATCAACAGTTATATGTTTGTTGAATTTCTAGACACATCACACTGTGCATATGTTTATTTATTTTTTTAACAGTTCTCTAACGTTTCTTGCTTGCATCACAGGACGCTGTCATGCTGCAGCAGGTGAAGGATGAATCCTCTCGGGAAACCGGCGTAAGCACCGCGTCAGGTAGAGCTTTTTTTTTTACTGCGTGTTTGGGTGTGTGTGGTGTTTTCACGGTTGCTGCAAAACTGAGCAGTGTCCTGCAGCACGTACGCACCACACAGAGTGACTGGTTCCTGCCGACAGGGCCTGCCAAGTTATTGGGCTTCCTGTGCGATGGCTCCATACAAACCATTTGACTCGAGAAAGTTTTGAGAAACTTACGGGAATCACCAGGGAACTCCTGATACGTCATCATGATACCTAGGTGCCAATACGATTTTAATATTGCGATTCTGTGAGTATCACGATATATTTATAAATAGAAAAATTTTGTTGCGATTCTAAACAAACTACCGAACAAGACGCCCTACTGTGTGATTCATTTAGACTGTACAGCCTGGAGGATTTTAGAGGAACAGCAACATTTTACCATGTTTCGCGTTAGAAGCTACATGTGACCTCGTTAGAAATCTGCATGGCCACAAATCTGGAGGCATTTGAGGCGGTATAGTGTAACGGTTTCCTTATCACCTTACAGGTGGTGCAACTCAGAAGTTCACACACTGGCATCCCATTTGGTCAGAATAAGTAATTTGATTTATTAAGAATTATTATCAATAATAATTATGGCAAATGACAGAGATACATGATGTTTAGCTTTTTCTTTCATTTCATTTAATTTCAAGTTAACCATTAAATTCTTGCATCTAAAGTTGATTGGTGTTATTTAAATGCTGCGTTTAGATTTTAAGTGGTAAAACTGATGTTATAAGGAACAGGCTACATTTAATTAATCATGTTCACTTCAGATGTGAAGCTATTGAATAAAGCTAAAGTCTGAAACTTTTTATTTAAATGGTCAAGGTCTTAAGATTACAGGTAGTCCCCGACTACACTGTTCCGGGAGCGTGTTTGTAAGTCCAATTTGTTCGTAAGTCTGACAAAGTGAGTCTTATGCACCTTTGACACGAATATACAGCATAACCCATACCAATGCATTAGCATACCTGCGCCTTTAAATTGCTAGGGGAATCCCAGACGCCATTTTGTCTCAGAGCTGTTTTCCACTATATCGGACTGTGAATTGTTTTATTGAGGATTTCTCAAAATTAGGATTATTCACGATCGGGACAGCTTTACAGGACAGACATTTTCTATCATCGTGCTCCCGGACTGATTAATTGAAACTGCTGAGGTGGACTCATTCCTTCATGAATCACCTGGGTATCATGATAATATTCTACCAGTTGGTGACCTCTCAATTAATTACATATGGGATAGGAGTTGAGAGAGAATTAATTAATTAAATAAATAAATAAAAAGGCAGATTTAAGTACCAGGTTATATTTACATATACACACTTTTTTTTTTTTTAATTCAGTTCCAGACAGAGGACAAAAATTGGATGTGTCTTTGCCTGGAGATGCCAAATCTTTGGAAGAGTTCACCAGTCACATGGTACTTCATTTGTCTGATGATGATGATGATGATGAAGACAACGATAAGGTATTTATTACACATACGCTTGTGTGGGATTTTTAAATATTATATTTGTAGATAAAACTGTAAGACGGTACATCGTCTGTTGACGTGTTACAGATTATCCCTCCAAGCCCAGTCTTTCCTCAGGGCCGTGGTTCATGCGCAGGAAAGCCGAAGCTTTCGCCAACGCAACCCTGCTCATCCACACCTCCGGAAGAAACCACACAAGACTCGCTTCTGACCAAATCTCCTCACCGAGCCGTGTCCAAGTCTGTGCAGCCAAACGTTGCTGGAAAGTCTCCTGAATGTAGACTCGCAACGCCGGCGAAGGGGAACGAGAACGGCGTCGTATCGTACTACTGGGGCATTCCTTTTTGCCCCAAGGACCTGAGTCCGGATGATTACACCCGAGTCATCCTCACCCAGCTGGAGGTGTACGAGAAGAGCCTGAAAGAGGCACGGAGACAGCTGCTACGCAAAGCCGACTGGGGTCTTCCAGTGAGTTTGACATTTTATATAATATACCGTATAGTGCTAGTGAGAATAATTGTATTTTCATTACGTTTGACCCCCAATCCATCATCAAGGAACGTCTGTCCCTGACCCAAGGCTAGTGTGAAAACTAAACAAAAGCAATTTGATGTTGCCTGACATTCTGCACAAAAATAATTAAGGACAATGAACATTATTCGTGAAGCTGGATTTATTTGTAAATCGTTTACACACAAGGAATCAGGTATTCGTGACAATCCTATAAATTCAAAATAATGTTTTTTTTTTCTTCTTCACCGGATTGGGTGTAAACCTGCTTATGAAAAAACACTTACTAATGTAAATCACAAACTTATCATTCACTAATCATAGACATGTATAGATAGATGTACGAGATATATACTGTAAAGTTAAAATTCTACTAAACTAACTATTTTGATGCCTCATCTAATGATTTGAAGTCTTGAACAAAAGCAATTTCGCTAGAATAGGAACTAACAGCAGCCTTTTTTATATGGTGCGCAGGACCCTCTTGTTTTCCGAAGGATTTATTTTTTTTTTTTCACCACAATTTTGGGAAATTTTTTTTGTCTTAACATGATTTTGCTACATAGCTCATACACACTTGCACATTGAACTTTCACACCGCATGTCTTGGGCTAACTTCAACAGCAGGCCAGTTATTTTGGGTCGTATACATCATTTTGATATACTCCTCCTAGGGAATTTATACGATCACCACCAAACCGGGCCGATGTGATCTGAAGACATTGAGGGATTTTTGATATCTCAAACGGGTCAGCCATGATAATGTCTTAAACTTGCACCGAAAGATGATTAATCACTTTCTGTGTGGCATTATATTGAGTGACACGTTCAGTAACATCACATTGAGTAACATCATAGTGCGATACGTTTTTTCCAGCATCTGTGGCCTATTATACACACATACTGTACACATCACAAATGTTAACACTCATACAGCACACTCACACATATATACACACACATTACAAAATGTTAACACGCATACACATGCACACACTCAACACACACACTAACACACTCAACAAATATTTAGGGCCTAAACTGACATTATCCCTACATAGTGTCTGAAATGTGCAAGTTGTGCGGTGCACCCGGGCGGCGATGGCTTTTTGTAGGTCTTAAAATGCTCGAATAACACACAGGTTGTGTGGCAAGTGGCGCAGGGTGCTTGGGCCCGTCATCGTTGCTTTCAACTATATATTTTTTTGGAATTTTATTTGTATTAATTAGGAAGAAAGCAATCCAGCACACACACCCATAAAATAAATTCAACGAATTGTTCAGTTCTGACAGAGTAAACAATGTTGTATAAACTGTGCAGAACCTTTAGCCATAAAACAAACTCCTTATGCTCGTTTCACTACTAGATTTACCCTAGATTTTAACGAGGCGTGTTAGGAGCGCACTTTGCACTTTACTGCTGATCAGTGTACGCACGAAAGTACGCAGTGTTTTTGAAACTTTTGTAAATGATCGATTGATTTGCACACGCGCTACTAAAAGATTGATAAATGTTTGATAAATATTCGGTACACACACGGCTCGTTTCCCGAGTACAAACCGTTCACCCTGCAAATAAGGAACCGTACGTACGTTCCAGAATGTGATTCTAAGCTGGTGTGAGATTAACACTGTAGAACATCTAATGGCCTTCGTCAAAAAAGTTCATCCGAGTTAATTTGTAAGTTGTTGTGGCAGTTTGTAGGTCTTTTGTAGGTAATTTGTGCCTCTTTGTTATGGATTTTAAAGTACAGTAATATGTAGGATTCTTTATTTAGCGTGTCATGAACAGCTTTGAGCTGTCACTATCTTCATATTATATAAAAAGTTCAGGAATGTTATGTTAACGCCTGCTAAAGGTCCTCACCCTCGCCATTAAGGTTTCACAAAGTATATAAAGTGTCATTTGAATCAGTCAGTTTTAAATGTGTATATTATGGCTATGCACGAAACCCAAACCAAATGTTAGGTGTCGTTCTTTGTTTCAGATGATCCCATGCCCGGTGGAGAGACCCCATGGCAGGAGACTGAAGCGCCACCGAGCCCCTCAGCTTCTGGAGGAGGAAGAGGACGAGGAAGACGAGGCGCAAGACAAGGAAGAGAAAAAGAAAAAAGAGAAATGGAAGGAGAGGGAGGAGCCTCAGCACTGTTCGGAAGAAGAAGCGGAGAACGGACAGCAGGAAACGTACGTCGTCGTGTCCTCTCCCGAGACACAGGAAGAGCTCGGGGTGTGTGATGTTCGCTGTTATTATTTTAAGATGTACACCTGACCTCGTAACGCAGAACTTGTATAATATACACACGTGGACAAAATTGTCGGTACTTTTCGGTCAATGAAAGAAAAACTCACAATGGTCACAGAAATAACTTTAATCTGACAAAAGTAGTAATAAATAAGAATTCTATGAATGTTAACCAATGAAAGTCAGACATTGCTTTTCAACCATGCTTCAACGGAATTATTAAAAAAAAAAAAAAGAACTCATGGAACAGGCCTGGACAAAAATGATGGTACCCCTAACTTAATAGTTTTTGTTGCACAACCTTTTGAGGCAATCACTGCAATCAAACGATTCCTGTAACTGTCAATGAGACTTCTGCAATCTCCTGAGACAACTCTTTCCTTCGCTTCCTCTGGTCCATGTTGAGTGTGGTACATACCATGTCACCAAACAACACAGTGACTACCTGGAGCCCTATATATAGGCCCACTGACTGATTACAAGATTGTAGACACCTGTGATGCTAATTAGTGAACACACCTTGAATTAACATGTCCCTTTGGTCACATTAGTTTCAGTATTTTCTAGGGGTACCATCATTTTTGTCCAGGCCTGTTCCATGAGTTTATTTTTTTTTTTATAATTCTGTTGAAGCATGGTTGAAAAGCAGTGTCTGACTTTCATTGGTTAACATTCATAGAATTTTTTTTAATTATTACTTTTGTCAGATTAAAGTTATTTATGTGACCATTGTGAGTTTTTTCTTTCATTGACCGAAGGGTACCAACAATTTTGTCCACGTGTATTACATTTATTTTATTTATAAATGGTACACTTATTTATATGGCCATTCATTACAGTAAACATCTCAGGACTATATATTGTATATTACAGCAGTCTTATTATTAAGACTTGGCCTGATTTATTTTATATCTGTTTTTTTTTTCTTGTTATTTTCCCTACCACAAGGTGGCACTCAAATTATTATATAATAATTATATTCTTTCTGTTCAACTAGGTCAGGGAATATGAATATTTTTGTACTATATATTATTCATTTTGGTTAGTGAAAACCTCAAGCACTAAAAAAAAAAAAATTTTCCGCCACAGAAATCCCCTTTATTGTTTAGACAACAGGAGGCTACAACGTCAGCTAAACCTTCCAGGTAACTAATGTCTTTTGTTAATTAACTGTATTCTGCATTCTCAGCTGATGTAGAGCATTTTAGCGAACACCTGTCTAATCAGCCTGGATGTTTACCACAATGGTTTGTCTTGGTAGTTGTAGAAAGCTGCTTTCTCAGGACCTTTCTCAAGAAACTCAGATACAGTCTCAACCTGAAGAGCAAGAAGACGACGTCCAGAACGAACGTTTTGATGTGGAGAGCGCTGTGTGTCCAGGTACGAAAATGTCCCGGTCCTAGGGATGTAGATATCCAGGCATGGTTTGGTTTGATTTGTATAAAGTATAAAGGGTATAAAGGGTATAAAGTAACTCTGTGTATAGTGTAGGTGTCTATGGGTTTTGATGGAATCGCAATGAGATTGTTGATTCAATTAGATATTTAGGAGTATTTTCAATACTACTATATTTCAGTAGCAATTAATGATTATTGTCTGATTTGTCTCAAGCAGCTATATTTCTTATAGAATTTTTCTAGTATTTAAAGCTAGTGAAAGTGTTTATTAAACACTGAAATGCTGTGCTGCTTGTGTAGTTGATTGTTTTGCTACTTCCCAAACTTTTGCTCCGGACTCCAGTCCAGTAGGTGGTGAAAGTGCACCAACCGCCCGTAAACTCAAAAGAAGAAGAAGCGATAATGTCACAGAACAAGAGCCAATTTTTCAAGGACTTTGCGGAAAACCCAAGCAGTATATTTTCAAGGAATTTTGCAATTTAAAAGCATTTATTTAACGTTAAGTTTGCCTAAATCATTTGAAAAGTGAATCGAAAACTGACCTACAAAATCAAATCGACCAAACAACAAAAGATTGCGTGGCATTGCCATACAAATTCAAAACGTTTTGGAGACACGTAATGTGTTTTTTAAATACAGGTTTTTCCATAAGAAATAATGCAAATGCAGATAATCCATTCTAGCTACCTAAAAATATTACCAGTTTTACAAAAATGTGCGAAAAAGTCATGTAGCGTTTGAACACATGCCGAATGCGGTATCGTGAGTCGACTCTTTTTAGAAATAGCTTTCACTGATGCAAACAAGTTTTGAACGACTCCCGAACCCATACCCAACTAGGCCTGCTTCTGGTTTGCATGCTGAAAAATGCACCCTTCTCTAAAATTATGTCATAATGGTATCAGTATGTCCCCTTTTAAATGCATGATACACCCAGGTGGCAAAGGCGCAGAGTGCTTGGACCCGCTCTTCGATGGTTGCAACTATATTTGAAATTACATTTTTTGATCCACTATGAAAAATCTGAACACTTGACATGATCACAATGCAGTTTTACAGAAAAAAGAATAAAAATATATATATACTGTATATAAATCTATAGCCTTAACAAAAGAAGAAGAAGAATGTTAAGTAACAAAAATGCCGCAGCAAAGTTCTTCAGTCGTATTTGGAATAGATGATTAAAAAGATAACGAACAACGATGTTATTTTATGGTAAAAAAAATAAAAAAAAACAAGTGAATTAGAAGGTACATGTTACAACTGTTTCATGTTTGAAGAGCCAAATACAGCTAAAGGTGAACCTGGTTTTATTATCAAAGGAGAGCGAAAAGTTCAAAAGTAAACTCGAAAGAAACAAAAGATGTGAACCAAAGGTTTGGCCGGATAACATGGCTTTTTTTTTTTTTTTCTTCTTTAAAAAAAAAAAAAAAACACCACAACAACAGTGAGCTTGAACACATCACATGACACTGTTTTCCTGTGTCTGTGTGCATGCGAGGCAGATAAGAAGCTCGATCTGTTCAGACTAATCAGATACAGGCCACGTTGCTTAGTACTTAATACGAACAGTCTAAAAGAAAAAAAACATAATCGCTCTGATTCGGTCAGTAAATCGGACGAGGCCCACTTTTACCTCCAGTGGAACTGAAGTAACTTAGCAGTCAGCTGTGAGCGATATTTAACAGGAGTTTCTTGAACAGAATGTTTCATCAACATGTTATCTTCTGATCAGTAGTCCAATGTTCAAACCCCAGCACCACCATCCTGCTACTGTTGGGCCTTTGGGCAAGACGCTCAACCCTCAACCGCTCAGATGTATAAGGAGATGAAGGCAGGTCGCTGTGGATAAGGGCGTCTGACAAGTGCCTTAAATGTAAATCAAGATAACATGAAAGAAAAACAACAGATTAGGCAAGCTTACAAGCTTTAACAATGAGATGAGATGTGTTGAATAATATTGTTTTTAACTATCTCTGTTTGACTTTTTTTTTTTCTTTATTGACTTTACTTTGAACATTCTTTAAAATAAAATTAAAACATATTATTGGTCCGATGTGCTCACTAGGTGTTTCTACTCTTGCCTTAAACAGGCAACTCAACCAATCGGTTGACATTTTTTATCATTCATAATGAAATTAGGCAATTTCTTAAAAGAAAATCTTGTTTAATGTGGTTAAATTACTATAAATTAGTGTAAAAAAATATTTACACAACAATGTGACCTGATCTGGATGAATTTGAACCCTTCCCGTCTTAAAATACAGAAACCCAGATGACTGAAGACAACACACCCGAGCTGATGGTGACTAGTCCTGCACAGGTACGCCCCTGAGTGCACTTCACCTTCAGATAACTCCTCCAGACTCCTAACTCCACTGTGTCACCTGTTATAATGGAGCGCTATTAGCCTTATTTCCACACACAGGATTTTTTTAATGAACCTTTCTGAAGTCGCGAACTATTCTCCTCCTCTCTCTCTCTCTCTCTCTCTCTCCTGTGCTCCTCTTTCAGCAGGCAGAGACTGATGTCATGGAGGTGGATGAAGTGACGGATCCGGCAGCTGAAGCTGACGAGAGAATGGACCAGGAGCGTCCGGGTGAGGAGCAGTCATGGAGAGAATCCGTTCCCTCTCAGGTAGAGTGTCCCATGTGCACCCGCTTCTTCCCTCTCAATAAGATCGAGGTGCATGCGGCCTACTGTAACGGCGCTGTAGAGAGCCAGGATGTCGTCATCGAGCAGAACGAGCAGGACAGCCTTTCAGAAGGTCAGTTGGTCTTCTTTTAGTTTTTACCACATAATGCAAAGAAAAAATATATATTATATTATTTTCATCATTTAATCTCCCCGGTCTTCTGGTTTTAGCGAGCGCACGAAGGAGACGGGGGAGAAGAGCTCAGATGGAAGATGATGTAAGGTTTGAGAAGTAAGTACTGTAAGTATCATACACATCATCTTATCATCTGCAAAGCCTTTATACAGTATATGTGTCATTTGGAATTTTAAGACTGGAGAGCCTTAAATATTTTAACCCTAATGCTATAAACCGTCTTGGAGTTAAGTTTATTTTTGTTTTTTTTTGTTTTTTTTTCTACAAGGTTCACATTTGATCAATAATAAGGTTTTCTAAGGAGAATTTATGAAGTTTAAATTAATACATCAAAATAGTAGACCAGGTTATCCTCGACTTATGAACATTCGAGTTACGAACTGAACGCGATTCTACAAACATTCGTAGATACTAACAAAAAATCGCGGAAGTAGCTCTCGTATATTGTACAAAAAATAGACACTGCAGTGCACCAGATACCAATATTTGCAATTCTATACAATATTTTCAGTGTGTAAATGAATGTATAAAATGTCTAAAATGCAGTATATTGTATGCATGTGAGTCGGCCTCAATGGCTCCAGTGAATCAGTCCGGGAGCACGATGATGGAAAATATCTGTACTGTAACGCTTTCCTGGTGGTGAATAATCCTAATTTCAGAAAATCCTCAACAAAACAGAGTTCACAGTCCAATACAGCGGAAATGACAGAGTCCGGGATTCCCCTTGCAATTTAAAGGCGCAGAGACACCACTGTTACATTTCACTGTGAGATTTATTTCTTTATGCGCGGTTACAGTTTTTGTCCACATGATGGCAGCGTAGGGAAAGGGGACAGATTTAGTCAAGTGGATTGGTATGATTTACATTGTATACATTCGTGTCAAAGGCATATAAGACTCACTTTGTCGGACTTAAGAATAAATCGGAATTACAAACGTGCTCCTGGAACGGAACCCGTTCATACGTCGAGGAATACTGCAACAAAACAACCTAAGGCTGCGGTGCAAAACCAGTATTAAAACAGTATACATTTCTGTTCAAACTAAAAAATGTCTCTGAATTTCTAGGCGTGTAGAACTTTATTTAGGATTTAGTCCCTCTCCTTTTCACTCATTCTCTATAACGCTTACGAGTGATGTTAATTCTAGTTGTTACTCAGAGACAAAAGCTAGACTAATGGAAGTGTATCTGACTGAGCATGGAAAAGTATGTATTTAACTCACCTTATGCTGAGGAAAAGAAATTAATAATAAGACTGGACAGTGTGTATCGATACACACTCAGTATTTGAAACATGTCTTTATGAGCTCAAATAATTTTGAAGTTGACTATAAACTCTACGCCTAATTCCAAAAAAAAAAAGTCATGTATTTAAATAACTTTTTTTTTTTTTTCAATGGCAGAATTAATCAGGTGTTCTAACGATTTTTCGTCAGGTCAGAGCTGCGGGAGAAATGCTTCTTGTGTAGTAAATTTTTCACAAACAAGGAGTACAGCCATCATGTGGACCAGTGCCTTCAACAGAAAACACTCGGACCAAAGCAGGTAAAACTTGACAAAATTCGAGTATTGTACTTTGTTACAGTACTTAAATGCAAAGTTCATGAGTGTGTACTTTAATTGAGTACTTTTTATTAAACTGTACTTTTTGCTTTTACTCTACTCAGAAGTAGCGCAAATATTTGCACTTGTACTAACTACAGGGGTGTTGACGTATTAGGAGCAAGAAATTTCGCCGCCTGCTGACTATTAAGCATAATTTCGTGACTCATCTTTCCTTCGAGACACGCCTAATAATATATCAGGAATTTGAAACCAGCAGACAACAAGGAAAATGGCACGTTCACTATAAAAAAAAAAAACATTTTTAAGGAAACTGTGAGATGATACAAGCCCTGTACTTTTGATACTTAAGTACATTTGAAGGAGATTACTTAAATGGAGGACTTCTACTTTTACTCAAGTATAGGATTTGTGTACTTTGCCCCCCGCCCCCCCCTCTGTCTGCAAATCTTCTTAATGTATCTCATTGAAGTTATTTAAATTTGAAAACGATGTGCTCATTTGAATTAAAGAATTACAAGTAATTTTATAAACAGTGATTAAAATATGTATTTAGTTAAAACAGTTTGTGAACCATGTCAACCCCCTACAAAAAAATCCATTAAGAAAATACTTTTTTGTGTTTAATGTGCAATTTTTTCTTTACCGTTTCTCTAAAGTAGACTGAGTCACTATAATATTGAGATTTAAGTTTCAGTTATTTGTCACAATGTACCTTACAGCGCAGTAAAAAAATATATATATATTTTTCCACATATCACTGTTAGAAAGTTGGAGTCAGAGCACAGGGCCAGCCAGGATCCAGCGCCCCCTTGAACAGAAAGCGTTTAACGTCCTTAATCAAGGGCTGAAAGGGAAGAGACGCAAGCCATGCAAGACTTTCATACAAGAAAGCAGTTAAAAACAAATTTCAAGTCACGCACATTTTAAAACAAAAATTATTCACCACATACGCAGTTCTGAATACGGCTATTTCTGGAGTATTAACCATTCCATTGTGGTCTCCCAGCTGAGACTAGCTCCTGAGAGAGACAAAAAAAAAAAAAAACACTCAAATAAAATTTGCATCCTGATTTTTTTTTTTTTTTTTTTTTAGGGCAATGGCTTGCTGTCTGCCTTGAATCAGACTGAAACGATGCACCTAGGTACGTACACTCCGCCTGGTCTCTGGGGGAAAATTATGATTGCGTTCAACTATTTGTGCAATTACTTTGACGTTAAACATATAACGCTCGGGTTTTAAATGCATCTAAAAACAATATCCTCAATAAACCCGTTTCAGATGACAGTGGAGCTGGACCATCAAATACTACCATCAGAAACAACCGGTAGGTCCCAAACAGTTCATGTGTCCACCTGCGGCATGCCGAGTCTTTAATGTTTAAGCTGCATGTGTCTGTGTTCCTCAGCAGCCTTGCAGACGCACCGGTGATGTCTAGTGACAGCACGGACTCTCAGGCTTCAGCTTATTACGTCAGCTCATCTCCTATCAAATCCTTCACTCCCATATCTGAAATCAAGGACTGCCTCATAGACTTCCGGCGGCAGTACTCCGACCGACCCAGCCAGAGACTCGGGAGGAAGAGGAAGTTTAAGAGATAGCAGGAAAATATGCTCCAAAGCATGGCTTATTGCTTTTTCTTTTACACACCGAGGATAATTTGTGTGGTTTTTATATCATTTCTATGTTGTACTGTAATTAATATGATTAAATGATTTAGTAATGTTATTTAAGGTGCCTTGTTATTTTGTATTGTGTAGATACTGTACCATGTAATGTTGAAATATAAGACAAAAAAAAAAAAAAAGAGAAAACGTTCGTGATACACTTTTATAACTTCTCATATAAAAATGGTTATAAAATACTGATGCTTGATTAAACTTTCATTTTCTGTTTTGTACTCTTACTCTTTCGATTTAATCGTGAGCTACGAGCAGTGTTCGCGTCAAAGACTTTTGATTTTGCAGAATAACAGAACACAGTTATAAGAGTAAAAACCGCCTTTATTTCTTTATATAATCCACCTTTATCAGCGTTTCACTAATGCTTAGATGCCATCAAGGTAGAACGTTTCTTCAGTACGCAGAAGAAAGCGCAACAATCTCACACGGCCTGTGTAGAAGGTTGTAGACCAGACTTCAGTCTGTGAAGGCATTGGATATGGTCCGATGGTTGTGATTCTGTATTAGAAGGGAGATTGTCTAACTGAGACATAACAGGAAGTGTGATATCATGAACATGAGAGCAGCCCTTGCTAATTGTGTGTGAGAGTGCGGGAGAGCAGCAAAAAGACACTCGGAACCCTAGAAAACTTGAATGAGCAACGTACGGTTATACTCAATTATTCAACCTTCACGGAACGTTTGTTTTTCTTGGCCGAAATTACTAACTTGCAGCCGTTTGGAATAAATGAATGATAAATAAATAGGTCAACAAAACATAAATTGTTTCTCTAAATTCAACACTTAATTACTAAATTTAAATTTTAATTCCTTTTAATTACTACCTGCAGTCTCATATTTATTCAACCAATGGTTAAGTCATTGGGATACGGTTCGGAAGGTCCCAGGTTCAAATCTCAAGTTGTTCCTGTTGGGCCCTTGAGCACATCCCTTAACCCTACAAAAAAAAAAAAAAGTAAGACGCTCTGGAGAAGGGTGTCTGCCAAATGTCTAAATGTAAATGAACAGAATCAGGTGACAAGGTCTCGAGGCGCCATGGTGGCTTCGCCTTGCGCCACCAGGGTCTGGGTTCGATTTCCGCCGCTGTATGCATAGCGTTTGCATGTTCTCCCCTGTGCTTGGAGGGTTTCCTCCAGGCACTCCGGTTTCTTCAAGTGTACTTGATTTAGAACCCTGGACTTTCTAGACATTTGTTGACAGAGATGTTTGCATGTCAGAAATGACTACGGTTATGGCATAAAGTTAAAGAGGAGCGATCATTACCCTGCACAAACAAGGTGAAGGGTATAAAAAAAATCCCAAAGGTACTTAATGTTCCTAGAAATACAGTAGGAAATTGAAGGAACAGTGAAGGTTCCAGAGTCACCATCACAGTCACCTGGCATGAATCCCATAGAAAGTCTTTGGTGGTATTTAAATTAAAATAAAAGAAGCAGTTGCAGCACACAAACACAAGAATTTTACTGAACTAGAGGCCATTGTCCATGAGGAATGAGCTAAGACCCCCCTGGCTGTACATCACGTTTGCAGCAGGTCATAATAGCAGCTAACAGGCGCTCGATTAAGTACTGAAGATGTTTCTCATCAAGGGGTTCGAACATTTTTATACTGTAGTGGTCATTGCAATTAGCTTTTGGTGTTGACTTTGGAGAAACCACTTGTTACATTAGTTGTGTTGAGCTATTTAAATTATTATTGTTATTTGAATTATAAAATTCAAACTGCTGAAAGTTGCAAATAAACCTCATTTTAAATGCTGGTTTAATAATTTCGAGTTTTAATTAAGACTTTAAGTTGTAGGTGACCGTGCTGACCACTAAGCCCCCTGAGTTTATGTATTATTTCTGTGAATACCAGGCTGCTGCTGGACACCTCTTGGCCTGTTCAGAACATCATGACAACAAGCTGCTTTCTTCCAACAATCTGTTTTACGTTTTAGCGACACCCAGCGGCCAAAACTAGGAACTTCATTCGAAATTCTTCCAAAAATGGCCGCGGCCGCACAATGATCCTGAGAAAGTTTCAGCAGTGGCGTTACACTGTCTAGAAATCATAAACTCTTTATTTAACATACAGCACTCCAATTATTATCTATTATTCTATGTGATTATGGATAATAATGGCCATTAAACAGCTTGAATATAGTTCTAGTGTTTGTGATTAGCTTATAAGATTACATTAAACCTTAATGAATAAGATTATTGACCCTATAGTTAGACATTTGCACTGAACTCTTGCTTAAAATAATCTTGTGCTGTTGTGCTGACGTCAAGCCGGTTCATTGTAGAAAGAAGGCCATGAATAGAATTGGATGATAAAATGAGAATATTTAGAGCTCTAAAAGGTCTTTAAAAGCATTTAGAAAACTATCTAGGTGATATTACGTTTGATTGAGAAATATGCCATTAAAATAATAAAATTGTTAATAAAATTGTCTGTTTAGGTGACTGTTAAAACTTGCCAAAAAAGAAAACTGATATTATAAACAAGCAAACATTTAAATACATTTTATTTGTCTCTGCAGAGAGAGAGAGAGAGAGAGGGACAAGCTTTTCAGGAAACTTTATATTGCTAAGATTTCTTTTCCTTTTTTTCTTTTTGCTTTTTTTGAGACACTGTAAACTTCCTTTTCCTTTTCGCAAACTTAACTGGCTACAATATATATATATAAACTAAGATTCTAATCAATATTTTCTAATCAATAGTACTTTAAAATGATAGCTTTGATAAAATCATGACCCTTACTACTGTGTAGTGTTATCCATCTTCCTCAAAGCAGAAAATAGCAGACAATAGCAAAAGATATGCATTAGATGAATTTCGGAAGACTTTAAACAAAGATTTTGCATCGAATAATATAAAGAAACCTGTCGCAGGATACTTTACAA
This sequence comes from Clarias fuscus, assembly GCA_030347435.1. Lineage (NCBI taxonomy): Eukaryota > Metazoa > Chordata > Actinopteri > Siluriformes > Clariidae > Clarias > Clarias fuscus. Next base: position 2,399,607 of record CM059230.1, on the reverse strand, counting down.
GAGTCCTTTCTATTAACATTAGTGGTAACATTAGTTTTTGTAGCTTGAAACCAGAAATAATTGTGAATATTATTTTTATATTTTCTGACTTCATTATTTATTTATTTTTTGATCATGCTATAAGGACTTAATGCCTTATTGCACACCAAAGATTGATTAATAAATAATAATACATGTTAAAAAAAAATAATAAATAAATAATAAAGTTTTTTTTAAACATATATATTTTTATATATATATTATATATATATATATATATATATATATATATTTTTTTTTTTTTACTTATATGATACATGCCTTGAACTGTGAGAGATTTAAATACCCATAGTACGTTTATTATATATAAAACTTCTGTACTTGGATTCTGTTGATGATGTATGTGTTTATGAATGTGGTCTGTTCACTTGATTTCTTTTATAGTCTATTTCTAATTTAGAAAATAACATACATGATATATTTTATTTAAAAAAATATTTTCATTTGAGAACTACTTCCAAATTTTTTTTTTTTCCTAATGATTTATGCTCTCCCTCTCATATAAGCACTTTATATCATATTGGATGTTACAATCATGCCCTTGTGGTTGCTCTCTACGTGCTGAGCTTTGCCAAAAATAAAATGCATATACGTCGTCCTTATAGCGTGGCAGCGTCACGTGACCAGAAGGCTTCACCACATTTTACGACAGTTGCCGAATTAAAGTTCGTCTTCCTCAAAGCAGGGTGGAACTAAAAAAAAAAAAAAAAACTTAAATTTTTTTTTTAAATATCAGTCTAACGTCTCGACTTAGGACTCAAAATAATCGTCAAAAACAAACAAACAAATAAATAAATAAACAAATACCTTTTTTTTCCCCCTGGAAACATTAACAGCCTGAGATAGGATTATTTACATTTTTGATATTGATATTGAAATGTAAAGCTCTATGACCAAATGATACCTTTTTTTTTTTTTTTAGTTATTTTTTTTAAACAGGACAGTTCTTTAAAAGCTCACTGATAAATAATATTTTTTTATTATAATTATTATAATAATACAGCCGTTGAAAATCGAGTTTGTTTGGCCACACCTATAGATCCTGCCCTATTTTGCCACTTAAAAAGAAAGAACAAAGCACAAGCTGTTTATTATGTTTCATTATCTATATATTTCTTGCTTTGAACTGTTGCCATGGGCACGTGTTAACAATAAGGATACGACGATTTAAAAAAAAAATATATATATATATATTATATAATATATACATATATATATATATACGTATCTATAAAATGAAGCCGTGTGTTTGGTATATATTTTAATATACTTTAGTGGATGTAGTACCCGGCTGTGTAACCCGATAGGGGGCAGAGAGAGAGAGAGAGAGAGGAGGAGGAGGAGGAGGAGGAAGGGGGGCGGGGGGTGAGGGAATGTTGGACTGCAATGGAGCAGAATGCCATACAGGTAATGGAAACTCCAACTTTATATTACATTAAATCAACCTCTTGTAGCGTTTTCTATGCTGAAATAATGGATCCATCCGATTCGGAATAATTCTAAGCTTTATTCTGAGGGCTCGGTGATTATTATGGCGTCTAATATCTCCTTGTTTTTATGAATTCGCCTTAAACGCTGATTTGATCCTCGTCCTATCAAAAGCCTGCACGGGTTTCTGTTGATTTGGACGAGAAAGTTTTTTTTTTTTTTTGGAGGGGGGGTAATTGCTCTTTTTTTTTTTTTTAAGGGAAAAAATAAAAAGAAGAAAAAGAAAAGTTACGCGTAATTCTTAGTTTGTTTTTTTTTGTCGCCTTTCGAAATTTTATTCTAATCTGGTGGCAGTGGATTCGACATAATCACTGGGATTATTTTGTTGGTTAATGATTAATTTCTTTGTGTGCTGTAGAAGCTACCTAGCTCTCTCTCTCTCTCTCTCTCTCTCTCTTTCTCTCCACCACTTTTTGCCCCTACCCCCACCACTACTGCACTTTTCTTTCTACATTTTACCCCTACCGAAATATTTAATCACTATCATTACATTTGTGCCTTTTTTTTTATTAATGATTATTGCGGTCATTTCTGTTCGCTCGGATTCCTATCGAGCTGCTCGGGGGACAAACGGCTCGGACACAATGTTGCATTCTGTTTGATTTTTGTTTAAACATTGAAATCGCTACATTGTTTCCGAGCCGCTCGCGCTCGTGAAGAAAACCGAATTAAACAGGAACTCGAGGTCTGTTTGCTTTATACGACGTGCTGATCAGGAGGTCTAATAATACTGTATATTAAAATGGATATCATATCATCATCAGGCTTGACAGAAAGTATTGAATTATTTCCTCACATAGTTAACCCTGATATCGATATTTTTTTTTATTAAATTATTATTATTATTTTCATTATTTTATTGTATTTTATTTTTTAAACGAATATGTGCTAATATTAGTAGCACACAATATTGCTTTCCAAATGTCCAAAATGGCTTCCATTTAAGAAGCACATTTCACAGTTCTCTGATACTTTATAGGAAGTACTTTTATAGCAAAACGACTTAAACATTTCTGTATAACTCTGATAAAGGAAGTGACTTGTTGTTCAATTATTCACACACAAACAGCCTGAGGCGTTTATCCTGGGTGGTGTTTTTTCTCTCTCTCTCTCTCCTTTTCTCTCCCTCATATTATAACTACTTGCTGTAACATTTTTACTTAAGTCCTAGCCAGCCATGTTGCATAATAAGTTTAAAAAAAAAAAAAAAGCCTTACAAAAAACACCAAGGTCAACTACTAGTACAGCCTTCTCAGAGTCTTCACCACCATGTTGGATTTTTTTTTATTATTATCACTATTTTTATTATTATATTTGCTACCCCGAACTTCAATGATCCGGGTGTTTGTAGAGGGAAATCGCTGTAACGGGGAAATGAGGGGCGTTAAACATGTATCAAAATATACATTTTATTTTTGGGCTCGTAACCCAGTCTTTAGTCATGGCCTGACGATGTTTTTCATGGTTTAGAAGCTGTACATGTGGCCTCTAAAGCTTTGCTCCCATAGGAGAAACCCTGCAGGGGGGTAATGGAGGCCCCGATGGAGGCGGGCGGTGGGGGTAGGGGGGTAGCGGGGTAGGAAAGACTGCCAGTTGCTTACTTCCTTTCTCCCTACTGCCTTGTTTAAAAGAAGAAGAAAAAAATGTATGGGGGGCTCGGTGGGAAATATTATTTTGCAACGCAACATGTCGGTGATTTTTACATCACACGAGCAGTTAAAAGCCCCGACATTGCTCTGTGATATGGCCTTGAAAAGTCATTTTTGATTAATGAGAAGAAATAATCACACTCGAGCGCAAGCATATGAGCATGGAATACTCGTTTGAAAATGGAAATATTTCTTCTTGAAGCATATAAGTATTTACTCCACTTCCATCACTTGCTGTATCAGCGCTGGTCCTAAGTCGCCTGTCTGTTTTTAGCAATGGAAATCTTAAGTTACTAGTCAGTATCCGGACGTTTTGGGGTTACAGATGATGGGACTCAGTGATTTAAATGATTTTCCCATCGTTTTTGAACATGGTGGTTTTTCTATGTGTTGAAAAGAGACACTCTCTCTCTCTCTCGCTCTCTCTTTTTATTCTTTTTTTTTTTTTTTTTAAAGAGAAACAAGATGTCGAGCCGCTTAATCACATGAGGTGGAGGAACGTGTTGAGTTTATAAAGTTGACCTTTAAATCCCATGATAAGATTATTTTCTGTCTTATTTGGCCATTTGGATTGGAAATGAGCAGAGTTTTATAATTCTTTATTCCAAAGTGCAGAGAGTTTCTCACACAGGAAAGTGTTTGACAAAGTTCCATCACATAATTTAAGTTGTAAAATACCAAAAAAAGAAATGTAAATGTTGCAATAATAATAATAAAAAAAAAAAGCTATAGTTGTCGATATGGTAAAGGTTCTTTTTGAACGAGGTGTCTAGTGAACATCTACGGAAGGAGTCTCCAGTGTTAGGATTTTTATAACAGTTAGTATGTTTTCATGACTTGGAGGAGTTTAAACTTGACATGACAAGATGAGCTTTTATTGTATTTTTTTTTTTTTTAAAGTAGACGGGATGGTGCCGGAGCGTCTGTTTGTAACTGCTGTAAACAGGAATGAACTTTTTAATTGTGTGGAAATTCCACAAGCATAAATTGTTAAAAAAAAAAAAACATGGTTCAGAAGTAATTACATATAAAATTGTAATCAGAAGCAGATCGTTCTGGTTTAAGAGGATTAAGCAATTCAGAATGCGCTGTTTTGGGGATGGTGACGCCGGCTCCTGACTGCTCTGTTGATTATTTTTCTGTCACAACACACCCTGTTTAGTTTCTACTCCTTCCATGTGAGTTATCAGACACTTTTCTTTCTTTTTTTCCCTTTACTTTGCAGCAGACTTTCATTCCTCTGTCCCAAGGAAGCAGAAGTCGAATTGATTGTTTTTGTGTTTCGTTCCTTTCCTGTGTCAGTGGTTAGGGCCGCCGTGCTGCCTGCGAGGCTCCTTCGCCTTCTACAAGTCGGTGAGCTGCAAGCCCGAGTCCGGCGGCCCCGTTAAGGTCTGGAGACTCGGAGAGTTCTACTATGTGCGCTGTGGCCCTCAGGAGCCCGTGTGTATCGCTGAGATCACCCTGCTATGGGAGGATCAGAGACAGCGTCACCCTCTGGCCAGCTGCAGACTCTATTACCTACCAGAGGACACGCCCAAGGGCAGAACTAAGGAGCACGGAGAGGTGAATAAGCAGGTTTTTAAAGTTCAGACGCCGGAATACTTTCACTACAGTTCAATCCTTTCCTCTGTAAACATTTCAAAATTCTATACCTTACAGTATTTCTGGGTCTGTCTGGAAACAGGATATGCTGATGCTTAATGTCTGTGTTTGAGTCATTTTGAAAACAATATTATCAAGCAAGCTGCTGAGCCTCTTTCACAGAAGTGCCAGCAAACCACCACTACCACAAGCAGCACCTTCACCCCCTCCCCCCCCCCCTCTCCCTCCACCACCCCCCTCGCCCCTGGTGCGTTTAATTTGATATCGCACGTCAGTCCTGGAAATGACCATAAAATGGTAATTATTTAATGATCATATTTTGCAGTAAGCAATGAACTAATTGAAAACACCGTCATAAAAAAAATACAAGTTTCTTTAACTTTATTCTAACTCACAACCAGGAAATGCTGTTCAGGTGTTGCTGGAATTAAAAGCTTTTACAGCTTGAGTAAATGAATACAGTGGCATGTGATTGCCTTGTCGTTCTTAAAAGTCAAATCTTTGCACAGTCCGTGGTTGTGAATACCGGTTTTTAAAATTAATTCAATATGCACGTATTTGGGGGGGGAAAGCTAGCTAATATTTATTTCAAAAAAATATTTTAAGACAACCCAGCGGTAAAAGATTTTCAGTCCATCACCACAGAAAAATGTAAAAGTGACCAAGTTAATTAATTTATCTTTTAGATACAATTGATTTGTACAAAGCAGAACTGGAGAATAGCGTCATCCATACCGGGTTTGTTTAAATCCAGTGTGACGTTTTTCCTCCCATTTAGACCAGTATTGTTTTTGTTTTTAACCAGTTTGATGTTCTACTTGGTACTAGGCGGGGAATCCTTAGGGAGCACCCGATAAAATATTATCGTGATACCTAGGCACTGATTCTGTAAGCATCGCAATGTCATGAACATCCTGATTTGATATGATATGTTTTTGGATTTTGTTGCAAATTTGAATCCATAAACGTCAAATAAAATGTCCAGTCGTACCTGTGAAAGTTTTATTTAAATGAAAGCTTCGCCTTTTGTAAACTGCTAGGAATCCCTGCGTAAGCTCGTGTCCAGCAATCGTTGCAGGCTGACGCCAAAAAGTTGGTCTTATTAGCACAGTATTGAACTTGTATCTGTGCCGTGTGCTAATGTGTGAATTGTTGTGCCACCTGTAGGATGATAGAGGAACTGCAACTTTCACAACCTCTAATGCATGCAAAAGAAAAGTTACAGGATAAATGAAAATTTCATTTAAAAACAAAAATCAATCTCTAGTCTTAAAAATCTTTTTTATGTTCGATTGATTGATTCTAGTGGCACAATAAGTGACATGTACTGACCGTAGTGTAGATGAAGGACTCATTTAGTGTCATGCCACAAGCCAGACATTATTAACTCCATTATTTTCATTCTGTTTTTGTGAAGTGACTAAACGCTGTATAAATCTCGACTTCCTCGTAATATTTCACTGGAAAATTACACTTGCCAGATCCGCAGCAGCTTGATGTGTGCGTGAGTCATGGCTTCAGGAATCAGTACTCGGATTTCTTGCCCTTGTTTGACTTAAACCTTAAAAAGCGAACCTAAATTTTTTAAATGCAACACCAAGCATGACATTCTTCAAGAATTAGTACGAAAGCTGACTGGATCATGACTGGGTTTTTTTTTTTTTTTTTTCATGGGATGGGAAAAGCAAATCTTGAACCCACACTAATTAAACTGAGTGTGTGTGTGTGTGTGTGTGTGTGTGTGTGTGTGTGTGTGTGTGGTGCACGTCAGGATGAAGTCATCGGCGTCTCTAAGAAGGTTGTGGTGCGAGTGGACAACCTGGTGAAATGGACCTGTTCGGAGCCACCCGAGTGGAAACAGAACGCCACAAAGCTCGGCGGCCTCCACGTGCTCAAAGGTTCCCCCTGTGCAACAGATCAGCAGGAAGTGAAAGCCAAGGGTGAGCTTTAAGTGTGACGCCCCGTCCGATACGGCGATCTACGTTCTTTCTGTTCGTTTATGTATTTATTTCTTTCCTCCAGATGATGTTTCGGGAGTCCAGCACAGGGTCAAGGTGCTGAGTTACCCGCAGTACTGCCGCTTCCGCTCCCTTCAGAAACGGATCCAGGACCGCGCGGGCTGGTCCCCTCCGCGAGACCCTCACCTCCTGGCCCTGGGCTGGATCAAAATGACGCTGAACAACACCCGAGTCCTGTACTGCAGAGACACCTTCAGCCACCCCAGTCTAGGCACCAACCCCAGCTTAACGCCCGAGTTCGGTGAGTCCACAGAACGAGGTCACGCATTTAACGAGCAGTAAATCTCCAAGAAACCGCGCGACACTGTGTAGAGAAAATCCGTCCGCGATCATCAGCACTCAGATGTGGCTTTTGAAGCAAATCACACGCTCGTATGAATTTTAATGCATTACTACTAACTAATCTGGCGTTTCTATAGCAACCGCTTGTACAGATTAAGGATCGTTTGATTTAACACCGAATCCGGGTCTTGATGGGATTGAGTTTTCTTTAAGGAAACACTTGTAGAACTTTTTTTTTTTTTTTGGAAGGAGTCTCCACTGTCAGAAATGTTTATCATTCGGTTTACGCTTTCTAGTTTCTCATAATGAACGCGGTGCTTTTTTTTTTTTTCTAACCATTGTGTGAACTTTAGTGTAGTTTCTTAGACACTAGATGTCCCTATAAACGGTTAAAAAGCAAAGCGTGTCGTTTTTTATTAAATAACTGAAATGAATCACTGACAGATGGCTACGGTCTGACAGGAATAAAGCGTGCGGTTAAAGAAAAATGATCAACTCGGCTGTACGCTGGGCTGCACCGCACCGTCCTGTCAATGATTATTTTCTTGTTTTATTCCGAAAATTCAGACAGAATTTGTGGATGCAGTAAAATGCTCTAGTGTCTGTGCCGTCAGTAAATCAATCCCTCAATGGAATAAATGCAGTCAGTTGCAATAAACATTAAGACGGATCCGTCGCTGGCACGATTTTAAAATGGCTGTCTGGTTCGTGCGTCCGTCTCAGGATGCCTTTCTGTGAGCCTGAAGGGACGGCCGCGGAAAAGACGAGGCAGAGACGGCGAGGGACTCGATCAGCAGAGCCTCAACCACGCGGAGTCGCGGGGAGAGAGAGCGAAGGTGCGTGTTCTGTAGAAATCGTACATGTTCAAGGTGTGCACACAGCCATGTTCCGGCGATCGAGAATGATTGATTAAAAAGTGCTCAATGTATGACGGAGCAGGAAAACGTCATAAGCAACGTGGAGACGATGGCGGGAAGCTGGCTTCCTCATCCCGAAGAGAAGATCTTCCTGGATCAGCTGTATCTCTTCATGGAGCGGAGAGGATCCCCCATCTGCAAGGTTCCCAACCTCGGCTTCAAAAAGAGTGAGTAGCAGCTCCCTGCGATACGCGGACGGTCGTTATTAGCCGCGTCGTGCATAAAAGTATGAACATTCCTATGCATTTCATTTCGTTTTTTTTATTGATTAATCCTGAATTCTGTATTGTATTCCATCTGTAATATTAATGCTTATTTGTCCTCAGTTGATCTCTTCCTGATGTACTCCGTTGTCAACAAGCTGGGTGGATATGAAGCGGTAAGTTTGAAATATGACATAAAAAAAAAAAATCTATATATGTAGTGTAGAGATGGAAATGTTTACGATTCCTGCAAATTTTTGCAGATTTTTTTTAACCCATAGTTGAACACGTTAACAATCAAATAATCGATTAATCGCCAAAATGAAAATAAATAAATAAATCAAATAATTAGTTGCACGGAAAAAAAAGTTAACAAAGCCCACATGGTTTAAATCGCTAGAGACTGTTGCACATGCTGCTGCAGTAGTGTCTCTCTGTTTTCCGTGATAGTGCGCCCCCTTGTGGTGTCCAAGATAATAGATAATTGAACCTGGGAGAAATATTATGCAAAACAAACATCAGTAGATATACATGTATTTAATTGGTAAAATTCTTAATGGCGATTAATTATGTAAAAGATTGATTATGAGCATACCCCTAATTGAGTGTGATTTATTTATTTATTTTCTTTCTTTTCTTTTTTTTCCTCTCCCCTCCCCCATTCGGGGACTTAAAATGTGAGGGTAAAATGATTCTTGATGATTAATGAAATTAATACTGTCAGGTGTAACAAAAGTGTTAAACTTAATAATAATAGTAATAATAATAATAGTAATAATAATAATATTTATTTATATATTTAACTGGCGTCCCCTTGCCACCAGACAAGATGTCCTCATATTAATCAAAGCGTCTTTTACTCACGAGACTTGCAGAGAGACTGTTTAAAGTTAAAATAAAGCAGATGATATATTTCTGTATAATAAATTAAGTCTATATGATACAGTGGCTAACACTCGTAAATGTGGTCATGGGGCATCGGTGGCTCAGTGGAAGGTTTCTCACCTGTCATGCCGAAGGCCCGGGTTCAATTCCCAGTCAATGCCCACACCCCAGTCACTGGATGCAGTGCCAGACTCAGTCCCAGTTAAATTGGAAGCGTTGTGCAGGAAGGGCAGTCGGCGTAAAACCCGTGCCAAGCTGTGTGTAGGTTGGATGGTCCCGCTGTGGCGACCCTTCGACGAGAGCAGCCGAAAGATTAACATCAACTCTTAAATTGGGGTCACTGGTCAATAAAATTAGCAAATCCCGAATGGCACAAATAAATCTTACTGCGGTCAAAACTTAAGTCGACTTTGTCGTTCACTTTTCTTTATTGAATGTTCCAGAAGCTCAGCCACTTGCTCAAGTGAAAGAAAGAACAGAGCCTCCAATGCTGGATGGAAACGTGCATGTTTGTGAAGTTGCTTATGATGTTATATTATGTTCTGGAAATAATCGCTCTTGTTATGGCAAAGCTTGTGAAAAGGGGAAATGGATCTTGAGACGTGAAGTTCTCACGCCGGTGTTGTGCCTGCAGGTGACGTCTCGGCGCATGTGGAAGGCGGTCTATAACGAGCTAGGGGGAAGTCCAGGCAGTACCAGCGCTGCCACCTGCACCAGGAGACATTATGAAAAGTGAGTCCCGTTAAAGCAACAAGTCAGCGGCACCGCCGTCATGATCCGCAGCTCACACTGTGACACTGGTTCCTTTGATTTGTTCCTGGAACCACAGGTTGATGCTGCCGTACGAGCAGCACATACGGGGAGGGAATCAACAGCAGCTCGGCAAACCCAAACCTCCAGCAGCTTCAGTGACGTCCATCAGAAAGCCCGTGCGTGGGAGACTCCCGCGGAAGAACGGGATCACCGGCCGGGTAAGTCGCGTTCGTTAGAGCAACGTTTTTGAAGAATAAAACTTCTTCAGTGAGACGCAGGGCTTGGTCTCACTGCTTATCAGGGCAGATACAGAGACACCCTGGAGGAAAGGTTTGGGTTTTTGAAGATGATTTGCATGATATGGAAAATACAGAAAAATATAACAGATTTTATCATTTTGAAAATGAGGAAATGATTGTTGATGCTTAGAGATGTTTTGAGGAGCTCGTGATTAATATTTCCTGTAAATGCTGCGTGAAGAATTGTTTACAGCATTTAAGTAAAATTTACGTTACAGAGCGTTTTATATTGGTGTTATGGACATCTGGAACAATATACAGTCTGAAACAGTTAACACAAGAATATTTTTTGAGCTTTAATTGTGAAAACTATTTCTTTTCATGATTCATGCAGTCATGTCCATAAGTATTTGGACACACAGTTTCGTATTCGTGCCTCTGTGCACCACCACATGTTTGTAATGGGATCAGGATGGGATTAACCATCAGTTCAAAGGCCTTCAACAAAAATATTGCATGATGTCTCCATTTTCTCCGGTTCAAAACTAAATGGACAGCTGATTGAAACGCCAGTTGTGGCCTGCTTTTGTTATTTATTTCACACCAGACCGAAGAAATAAAAAGGTCTCACTGGTGTTCATTGATGACATGACGGCTGATCGAAATAGCAGGGTGGGTTCAGAAGTGTATAGAATGTATCTACTATCGACGGCTCTGATTCAGTCTCATGCTGCAAAACTTATCTAACGATTTTATAATGTAGATAAATAACCGAATGCATGGGACTAGACTGTTTTTAAACATCCAGTCAGTCGCTTGACTTTAACCCAATCGAGCGGCTTTTCGCTGTAATGAGGACCAAAGAGGCAAAGCAGCTCAAAGAGGAAACTCAGCATGTGGCGATGTCCATGGGCTCCAGACTAGGTTTGCATACAAGTCTTAAAAACAATTGTAACATCATTGATGATTATTTGTACAAATACTTTAGAAAGGGCATTGGTGGCTCAGTGGTAGGTATCTCAAAAGGCCAGGGTTCCATTCCCAGTTAGTGCCCAAACCCCAGGGGAGGGTTGCATCAGGAAGGGCACCCTGTAACCCTATACTAATTACTTGGCTTACGGGGGCAAATACGCCGGAATATGGTCTCGCTGTCCAAATACTTATGGACCCGACTGTACCCAGGCGAAACTTTAAACAAAAAAAACAAAAAAAAGTCCAATATCGTCCAATTAAATGCTTGGAAAAAACCAACAACCGGCCTCTAGAGGTGTGTCTTTCTGTAAAGTAGCAGGTTTAAAGCAACAAGCATTGTTCATCAGGTTTATTTATACACACTTAAGCGAAGGACTGTCACAAGCAGCTTAAGAGAAATATGATGTTAATAACAGTGGATACCTTAACTATGAGTATTCTGTCACACTGCAGTCTTTGTTTCTCATACCTTTACTTAAGTGTAATGCACAGACACACACACATAACCAGTTTAGCCAGCTTCTGGTGTCACTATTAAGGAGCACATTGTTAAAACTACAGATAAAATTTCCAACATGGATCCTATCAGTCACGTATTCTGTATTTTAAATTGGGTTTTGTTTGGGAATACTTTAGTTTATCTACGTAGTACGGTCAAAAACATCATGAAGCAACTTCACATTAGATACAAAGCTAATGTAAAAGAGTGCATGCATACAAACGACCATGGTGGACATCTAATCAGTTTTTCTGTTGGTAATGTAATGTAGACGCACATTCCTTTGTATAATATTTATTTGAGAATGACATGAAGGGGGGAAAAAAACTATGGAAAAATCCTTGACTGAATTTTTGTTTTCCGCTTCAACAGGCAACACCACAAGATGGCGTCGGTGTACGGAAAAGAGGGCGACCTCCTGGGAAACGGAACATTAAAGTTTTGGTTCGGGGCAGAGTTGGTAGACCCCCGTCTCATCCTAAACCTTCAAGTGCGAAGGTAGTGAGTAAAGTCACCAGGCCGATCTCGGTCATCCAGGAGCTAAGGATTCCATCAGCACCCACACCTGCTACCACCACGCCCCATCCTCATAAAGATGAGGAAGATATGACGATAAAGCAGGAGAATGAACCTTCCAGTCCTTGCTTAACATCTGGCCAATCCAAGCTGCAGATTGGGGGCTCTCTGGAAGGCTTCAGCCCGACTAAGGGAATGTGTCCCCTGGACTTCTTCAGAGCTCGCTTGGGCCTCAGTGGTGTGAGCAGTCCAGAGACGACACAGGAGGCTTCAATCACAAGCCAGACCAATGCCAGGAGTCCAGACACACCAGAGGATTTGCATCACCAGTGTTCCGGGTGCAACTCGACACACCCATCTTGGACCGGAGGCCCAAGAGAGGGCCTGACTGCCAGGCCTCAGCTTCCTCCGCTTAAGATCCTCCCACTGGATATCGATTGTAGTCTTCAGTTGCGGCAGCTGATGCACACCCGCCTCGGTGACGCGCATATGAACACGTTCACCAAGCGTCTCTCGGAAGCGTTGGCTCAGGACCTTAGCAAGACCAACGGCCATGCCGTGCCTGTTCCCCAGGAGCAGGCTGTTCCTCTCAACCTAAGCAAGAAACCCACAACCAAGAGGTCTTCAGATGACATGGATTCCCAGTGGCAAAGAGACTCCGAGACCAAGCGGCTGAAGATGGAACCCGTAGACCTTCGTCTCGCACTAAAGCAGAACGGCGGGTCTTCAGGACAGACGATGGTCCAGGACGAGCCTGCTGATCTGAGCTGTCCGCGCAGGGCCAGGGCTTTCCAGGACATGACCAGCTTAGTCTTGACCGGACCTCAGGATTCACCTTTATCTCCGACATCCGACCCAAATCCTTCCACGGACTCCGTTTTCCCTTTGACCCCCGTCTCGTCACCGGGCACTGCTCTGAAATGGCAGGAAAACGATTTAAACGCCGTTGATCTGAAGTTAGGCGAGACTCCTGAGAGAATTGTGGTTAATCAGACCGCAGAATCTTGTCCTAAAAGTGAGCAGCTCTCCCAACATATTCCTTTTGAGGATTCCAAGACGAGGGATTTTAAAGTTCCCTCTCTCAAAGAGTTCCCCAGTTTTTCCAAGCCATCGCAAAGTTGTTGATGTGCAGGCATGAAGGCGCGTCTGTCTAAAGAAAAGTCCAACTTTCTCCTCCTCACTCCTTTTTGTACGTACACTCACAGGACACTTTATTAGTATCAACTGTTCCTCTGTTTATTTATGTAATTACCCAATCAGCCAATCGTGGAGCAGCATCGCTCCATTAAACGGCCAAATCAAACATCAACACGGAATCCAGTTTGGGCAAACGTGTCCACAAGATGGCCCCAGAGTCCTGCTCTTGGCTGAAACGGGGGGGAACCCGACGTCATCCGCTGTTGTAGCTCATCCGCTACGAGTTGATGATTTTCTGCTCATCACGGCTGTACAGAGTGGTTATGTAAGGTTCTGTACCTCAAACCCATCAGTCGGGTTCTTCTCAGACCTCTCTCGACATGTTTATTTTTCATTAATAAATTCCATTGCCACTACCTGATTGGCTGATTCGGATCGTCAGCGTTAATGAGCAGGAGTCCGGGTGTTCCTGTAAAAGTGACCAGTCGGTGGACAGTCATGCTTTTTTTTTTTTTGCGCCCAAGCATCTAAAACACTACTACTGTACTGTATTGTTTTTTTTGTTTTTTAAACAAAAGGCCAATTGTCTTATGCAGTCAGAAGACTTTTATTTTATACTTTTAGCCTATTTTATTACACAACATAGCGCGGCCCAGCCAACAAAGGGTATTTCACTTGACTCTGGGGGGGGGGACATTTTGATTTCGTTCTCTACATGTACGGTGCTTCTATTTCGACAGTAAATGCGTAATCGTATTTTAAGATAACTAGCAAAATGTCACTTTGCAGATCACAAATATGCGTGTTAACGCAAAAATACAGTTCCACAGGAATTGGACTGCTACTGTAGTTTTGTTTGTTTGTTTTTTTTGTTTTTTTTGTAATTCTACAGTCATAAATATGCTATTTTTAGCTTAATTGTTTATTATATTAGTAGACTTTTTTTTTCTTTTTTTTTTTCTTTTTTTTTACATTTTTGACTTAATTCTTAGGTGCCGTTAATTTTATGATTTCAATCCTTTTATATCTTTTACACATTTTCCCTTCTGTTAACCAAAAACTAACCATGCAGTCAACATTCTTTGAGTGTTTCATGTTTGGTGGTTGTTCATATTAAACTTGTGCAATTAGCGAATTTTAGGTTTTAAGGGTCCAGCAAGAGTTGTGGGTTTTTATTTCGTTTTTTTTATTTTTTATTTTTATAATAAGGGCATTGATTTGATTAGATTTTTTAAAATTGTTAAATGCTTTAATGTAGATGAAATGAGTTGTTCTTGATCAGCAAAAGGCTGATATTTGTTCATAAACTCATCCTCAATGCAACGATCCTGAACATGTTTACAGAAGCAGACGATACGGAGCGATGGCGAGAGCGTCATAAACGTGTGTCGTTTTTTCTGATAATGCGGCAATTTAATGTCGTATGAAAGTTTTTAGAGGAAATATTATAATTAAAGAACAATCGGACTCGTGCTATGCTTTGCAGAATGGGAAATGCCAGCATCAGTTTTATTTTCATAATTAAAAAGAAAAAGAAAAAAACGTATACATAGCCATCCGTCGCCATTTTGACCTCGATGCAATGCTTAGGTCAGTTTGTCCTCCATGTCGCCGCGTTTTCTTTTCTTTTTTTAAAAATTGTCTGTCAATATTCCAAAATCCCAGCATTTAACTGATCAGATGAAATGTAGAGGCACTGTTTTAATAAGTTGTACCGTTAATAGATTTAATCTCATGCATTGTTTCAATGCTCTTAATGCCAAGTCCATGTCTGGTTAAAAAGCCAGCTTTTCGTCTTCTCTTGCTGTTGTTCACACGATGCCTGCTGGACTAAGCTGCTTTCAAACCCATGCTGATGAATGTGGATTATCCAGTCCTGTCTCATATCTGTTAAACCTCAAAAACCATCATAATTTAATTCCTGCTACACAATACTCTGGACAATCTCACAGGAACACTCCTTATTTGTATATTTTCTTCTTTTTCTTCTTCTTTTTTTTTTAATCGTTATCTTTTACAAGATATTTAAAGGAACCGGATTCAATGTCAGAGCACCATTACAACACTGAATGAATATTTATAATAAAAACGTTACTCTTACCGTGTGTGTCGCACCGTGTGCGTTCGGCCACTATGTGGCGATGTTTCCACATGAGGAGTTCCTCCTTGGCGTTCTCGGAGACTTCCTTCCTGAGCTGCATGGTGATACAGATTCCACCATTTTGGAATGAATGGATTTCACTTTTCCCTGCACAAAAGGAAATGATTTAGTGAAATGGCTGTCATTATTGGTTTATACACAAGCACCAGCGATTACTGACCGGTGGGGTTTTTTTTTTTTTTCTTTTTTTTTTAAATTAAGGACATGATCTCTGCTACACATGAATGTATTTCTGTGTTTTTTTGTTTTTTTTTTGGTAAGTTCACATGGTGGTGGTTTAACAACTTTTCAATATCTGAGCTGTCAGTCAGGTTCGTGTGTGTGTGTGTGTGTGTGTGTGTGTGTGTGTGTGTGTTCAGTTGTTTGGCTTGCACAAGTCGACACTCCCACGACCCCCCACCGGTCCAAATACGTACAAAACAAAGCTGTGGAGGAAATGAGCACATTCCATCACTCTCGGAACGAGCAATGTGACACACAGGTTGAGCGAAACCACAAAACACACGTCTATATAAATATAAGAGATGTCATGTTTAACACCTACTACACTGGAAAAAAAAAAAAGAGCTGTCTTTAGTCTGTGATGATGTATAGTTATTTTTTGAATAGTGGACGACTTATCTAACAGTGCACAGGGTGAGCTTAAAGTCCTGCAGGGAACTGTACTCGCTAAAAGAATCAATAAAAGGTAATAATTGTTCATCTTTATGTACTTTATAAGCATATTTACATTGTATTTCAAGCTTAATAGTCTGTCGCAGCTCGAGTCACCACTTTTTTCAGAAGTAAAAACTGTTAGATAGGTTAAGCAGAACTATATGTCGATAGAAAGTAAAAAAAATAAATAAAATAGGTTTAATAATCTTCTGTTTGCTAACCTACAGTATGTAATGTAACCTTTTAACAGACACCTCTAAACCTTATCAAGTTATATTCGATATATTTTTATTTGCCATGTGGGAATATGCACCAGTCATTTAATGTTTTTTTTAAATCATTATTTACATATTTATGTACTTTCATCATTTCTTTTTTAATTTGTGAATAAATAAATAAATAAATATAATGCCCGTTCAAGTCAAAGCAGGACTTTTAATAACAGAACTGAGTTCTGAGAGGAAAAACCCCCTTTATTTCTCTATATAATCCCCTGCTACACTAATGCACTTATCCTAGTGTTTCACTAGTGCTTCAACACCATCAAGGTAGAAAGATTTCTCAGTGTGCTGAAGCCAGGATCGGACTGCCTGTCTGATTCACTTCTAAAAACGCTGGCCTCCCAGGAGCTCCTTTAACGGCCTAAACGTGTGGAATTGGCTTGGAGTGAGGTCAGGACTGTACGGGGGATGTCGCAATAACTCCCAGCCGTAATAATTCCTATAACGTGCAAGTGGTGTTGGTGAATGAGTGTGTGTACAGTTCACACAGACTTCTGCAAGTTGGCGATTTTTAAGAATCAAATGTTTTACTGCGGCTATGAGTCTCATCACCGTACTGTGCTTGAAGTCATTTTCTTATATTTCTTATTATGAGTTTATTATAAATCTGATTTTCTGTTAGTTTTTTTTGCTGTAGGTTGGCAGATTATTTCGCTAATTTGTAGAAAATTTGAGACTTTTTCGAGCTTGAACTCCAGTATGATATGTCTGGAAATTATTCATTATATTTTATTTGGGTTTGCTATATTATTATTATTATTATTATTATTATTACATATAAAACTACATCATGGCCAGAAAGTCTGGAC